>CM026299.1:9751243-9918686 GCA_014851415.1 Cnaphalocrocis medinalis | reverse complement strand
TCGAGCAGCAATTATAGTACTGATCCTGGTATTACGCAACCCATCGGAAAATTGCTTAATTGCATTTTTCTCATTAATGGTTTTTAATATTTCATAATTTTTTGAATTTCCGTTGGCCTGTGAAATAGTAAGATCGACTAATAGCTGCTCTATTTCCCTATGATAAATGGTTGTGAAAGAATGAAAATTTAGACAAAAACATGTCTTAAAACTATTAATACTTACCAATACAGCTCAGTGGAATCCATGAAGTATTTCGTTGGTCGAAATAGGCAGGGGTAGCCAGTTTCGAGTCCTGTTTCCATGTGCATCGAACTGACTACGGTCAATAAGCGATGATCCAAGCCGAAAATGTTATTTTAGACGACGAAGTTTACGGAAAAACTCACTGAAACAATTTGTAAACACAAGACACAATTCGAGAAAAGTTTTGATTGTCAGTCAACGTCAAATTGAAAAAAATATGGCGGCACAGTAAAAATGGCGACCACGCGGGCGACCAATAGGAATAGCACAGCAGCGCATTGCGTTGCACAGCGAAACTAGAGTGTCACAGGCCTGGTAACTTTCTTTCTTTTGACAGACAGAAGACAGATTGGTACTGTAGATAGTGTTGTATAAAACATATCGATAGTTTTCTAGTTGTTTCGACTGATGTACATAATCTAAATGTTTTAAATATAGTCCGACCGTTTCTGACTGCATCTGCTGACTGACTACTCACATAATAATAATAGTTTTAATAGACAATAGCGAAATTATCCTCATAAAGGAGGGTAGAGCCATATTTAAAAAATGTTTTTTTGATGATTGACAGATAGAAAATTAAGAAACAAAAATTCATTCCATGCCGATCGCGTAAAGAGCAATAGCGCCAACAGCAGAACAATTAGGATAACTGAACAGTTTAGTTGGTCAGCAACGCAAATTATTCGTTGTTAATTGCGCCAATATAATTCATTATATTATTATCTGTTGTTGTAAAAACGACCACTACTACATTAAACTAAATGTTGATATATGGTTGGTTTTTATAATTTGTTTTATTATTGGTTCCAAATAAACATTTTTCTTCTTACTTTCTAAATAAATCGTATCGGATACTCGATAGTCACGAGAACAAACACATCCGTTCGAGTTTATTTTTTAAATTGACATAAATAAAGCAAAGATAATGTTATATTTATGCCTCTGTCTTGGACTTACGCTCTTTTAGAATAAACAGTTTTTTAAATAATTATAATTATTTTCAGAGAATGGAGAGGAAATACCAAAAAAGAAAAAATACGTACTGCTTATTTTTTGATAAGCTATCACAATAACAACAAAAATCAGCACCTAAAAAAATTGAAATGTTGTCAATTGGGAGCGCAAGTCAGGGACCCTACGTAAATATTTAAAATTTCGCATTACATAGGTATACATAATATGAAAAAACTACAAAATAAAATAAAAAACATTATTACATTACAGCATACATTTTATTTACCTTTGAACAATATTAATTTTGTAAGTTTCTGACGCATAGAAAAACTATCATACCAACTTTTTAGCTTCGTGATATAATAGTTGCATATTTATTTATCAACGCTCGAATCAAGTGAATTCGATGGTTGTATGTAGACGGTTGATCCAATGTGTGTTGAATGAGGGTATTTGCAAATGCAAAATCCGATAGATGGCGTTACGTTGACGTCAAGTAACTATGACGACATTGGTCGTTTTGTACGTACCGTAAAATTGGATGAATAGGGACGTGGGTGTAAATAGGGACGAAACAGAAAAATTTTTTAAAGAAGACCTTATACTTTGTGCAATAAAGTTTGAATTATTGTTTCATTTTAAAGTTTAGTAGAATTATTTATTTTGTTTCTTGGCAACACGTAATCTCCGTGAAGTTGGCTAAAAGTCGTCGAAACGTCAGTTCAAAAAGTGTCTTCAACGAACTATGTTTTTATGTCTCCTAAAACTTGCCCAATTAATTGGTATACTTGATTGTTTTTCGTTGCTGAAGTGGGTGCCAGTATATAATAACTACCCAGCAATACATGAGCATCAAGTATACTTACATTTTTTACTTATTATAATTATAAAACACACATTTTTGGAAGTCCTACATATTTATCTCGAATCGTAGAAAATGGGGATGAGAATTGGGTGAATAGGGATTAGTACTAGGCTGGATGGGGACGCCGTATTTAGTAATAGAGACGAGAAATGGATCTATATAGACGACAACAGTGTGAAATGAAACAATCTCGCTAGGGCTGTCATAAAGATATTCGTACCTACTTATTTTAATATTTTGATTGAAAAATTTTAAATTCGTGTTTGATTCTTGATGAAAAGTTTATATTAAGTCTAATTCAAGTTCCTATATATGTACCTACCAAATAAACGTAACTAACTGATAAGTGCAACTTAATTAATTTTATTTTTGGTAATTGTGATAACCTGATAGTTTTCCCTAATAACCACTCTACCGTCCCTATTGACACACACTTAAAGTATGAATAGGGACGACCTTTTTTTAACGAAATTATCAAGAATAACACCCAATTTACAACTCTTTACGATCATAAAACATAGATTATAGAGTCAATTCAAAGTTACGTTCGATGCACTATGGCTAGACTTTTTAAAAGACAAGTAATTCTATTGCAAAGTTGAAACTCGTCCCTATTCACCCAGTTTTACGGTAACTTTTTCCGCTTAATTTTTTTAGGAACGATTTATGCAGTTGCTTTCCGTTTGTGTATCAAATCCAAACTTGTTCCTCAAATCCTTGACTAGCAATTTGTAATATTCACTTTTTTTTCAAATTTCTGTTCTGTCGCTGTATTTTCTTCAATTTCTCTGCAAGTATTTTCCTGGCTGTACTTTCCTTTATTTTCTTTTCAGTATAATTTTTCGCGGCGTGTCCAATATTGAGTTCCGATTCACTTACTGGCACAGATTACTTCTTCTAAATTTATAGTACCTACCTGTTTTGGAACAGCTGTTGTCGTATGGTACTGCACATTTCTTTAAATATACTCGTCCTGGCAAAAAAAAAAAAGTTATTAATAGGTACATATTTCTATAAGTTTGTACACAGCATTTACTTACAGAACTCAACTTTAGAGATATACAGGGTCTATCTGTGAACATTTACATCCCTTTAACCACGTGTTCTGCCAACCATTTTGAACAACATTTGCTCAACGACTCTTCAAAATTCATCACTATTTTTTCAACTCCTCATACAAAATGACCATGTCACGTAACCAACTTTGTATGGAAAGTAGTTTTTTTTTGTGCTAATTTCCAAAAGTCATAGAACAAGATAAAAAGATTACTGAAATTACCTCTAAAGAAAAAGGAAATATTACCTGTTTTTGTAACATATACGTCTTCCTTTTTAAAATGGTCTGAGCATATGAGTGTATGGTGGGTCGGTAACCATGTATATTCGTTGCGATTTTTTTTAACAATTTTTATCCATACTTCTCTTTTTTCGTGACCAGGGTGAGGAAACCTAAAAAAATAAAATGTGACAATCACAAGCTAAATAAGGCGAAATGTCCGGACTATCAATTAATTCCTAACTCAACTTCAAGAAATCAGTAACATGATTTTTTTATTCAACCCGAGGATTTAACCCAAAACCCATAATTTATACGGAATTGGTTAATTTCAATTTCAATTTATTTATTTATTACACTGGACAGCAAACAAGTACACATTGTTCATGAACAAATAGTACCGTGTCATTCTGTATGATTCACATTTTATAATCTTTGATTTTCTTACAAAATGGCTGCCGCAATTTTGAACAGAAAAAAATTGAAAAAATTACATGAAATAAATTTTGTTTGAGTTTAGGGAATATTTTGTTAACTTACCGATGATAACTTACACCGCAATCTTTTTTCATTGTAGTGGATTGGTTTTTACAAGTTTTAAACACGCAAGACGGCATTTTTTCTTTCTTCTTAGTCAACTTGGGACGCGGGCAGTCTTGCGGTTCTACAGGGTGTATGGGTGAAGTGAACATTTACATCCATTTAACCACGTGTTCTATCAACCATTCTAAATAACTTTTGTTCCACAACTTTCCGAAATTCATCGAAATTTTTTTCCCATACAAAATTAAGTCACGTGACCGACTTTGTATGGAAAGATGAAATTTTTTATGCGAATTTTTAAACCTCATAGAACAAAGTTGTTCAGAATGATTGGTAGAAGACGTGGTTAAAGGGATGTAAACAAAAAGGATGTTTTATACCTATACGCTAGTAATATTAGTTCAATGCAATGAACAGGTGAAATGCGATATCTTTGCGTGGCCACACCACAATTTACGCAACTTGAATCACAATAGGCAATGCAAGTCCGTGAAATAGGTCCGCTTAGAATAGGGTCAGTATTATACAAAAATCCAGTAGAATCACACATTAAACGACCGCGACCGGTAGAACAAAAAACAAAGTTGTCTGACACAGCTGACATCAAAGACTATAGATCCGTGGTCGTCAAATGCGGCCCGCGATATAGTAGATTTATTTAATTACTAGTTAACTACATATTCGTATTTATCAGAAATCAGTTTAGTACGCATATACTGCAGCCCGGGTCCTGATGTTCATGTTGATATGTGGCCCTTGAAGAGTAAAGTGTGACGACCGCTGCTATAGATACATATATTTTTTGAACATTTCTTTTCAAACATTTGTCATACTTATAGCAAAGCAACCTTATGATAAACTGAAACTGCCAATAATACGATTAGGCGTTTGGTATGAACCTTTTTGAATATGTTTAACATACATTATTTCAATGGCTCTGCTGGAAACTTTCTAAATAATCGATTAACCATAAATTTTAGGGAGTCCTAAGTAATTAAGTGTTTCTTTTAAATAAGGTCAAGCATAAATCTTCTGCCATAAAGTGTTTTACTGGGACAGAATTCTGATGAAACTTTTTTTTTATGTTAAACGGGTTTGCACTTGACCTCATCTCACCTGATGGAGAGTGACAATGAGGTCTAAGATGTAACGTGCTTTACCAGAAGAACCCTATTCACTCTCGACTTAAAGACACCAAAATTGTAGCTCTCTGAGAATACAGAAGCCGGCAAGTTGTTCCATTCCTTAGCAGTTTGTATTAAGAAAGAAGCTAAACGCTAGCAAAACTTCTAGAGATTTGAGCGTTTGAGGCAGTGCTACCTTGAGTTGAAGGTAATTGTTCCACAATTTGAAAATATTCTTCAACAGCAGCTTTTCTCATTTGCTTTTTTGGCTTCAATTGTATTCCTTTAGATAATTTTCTTTGTGGTGATTTATTCCAATCAAAGGATACTTCATCAGCATTACATGAGGATGTGCTGGGCTGAGGTTTGCTGTTAATGTCCAAATGTGATGTCAGAAACTTTGGCAATCTCGCTTTCAATTTGGCCCGTCCTTTCACTGTCTTCCAATATAGATAATTTTCTAAGTCATCTTCCAACTGAAAAAGATATGTTTGCATAAGAAATACGTACATGACAGTTTTCCTAAAAACTACTACTTTATACCTAGGAGGCGCTGCCAGAGAGTATGCTCCCCAGCAAAGCCACATTCAAAGTCGGTACATTATTTATATAATCCGTATGCGTACAGTTATATACAAAGCATGTACATTTATTTTTAGGGTTCCGTAGTCTACTAGGAAACCTTATAGTTTCGGTATGTCTGTCCTGGCTCGTTCTCCGCCGTTTCTGCACCGAAAGCACCAAAATTGGCAGAGAGATGTATACAGATAATCCAAAAATTGGTTTTTAAAATTATCGACTTAACCCATCGTGAGTTAAGTCGGGGTACTTATCGTTAAAAAGGTATCTTTAAATACAACAAAAAAAGTCTCGAGATATATTAATACAAATTTAAAATTAGAGTGTCTCTGAGCGGTCGGCCCATCTTATTGCTACGGAACCCTTTCATGTGCGTGTCCGACACACTCTTGGCCGGTTTTTGTAAAGGTGACTTTGCTGAAAAGTATGACACAAAGCTTTGTAGTTTTAAATCAATTACTTTAACTTACATTAAGATGATCTTCACATATGAACAAAACACGCTTTGGACAATTAATAGCCAATGCTTTGCACCACTCTTGCTTCGTTGACACTGGCAACGAAAAAAAGGATTTCTCCGGAGCAAGACTGGAATCGTTCGTGCAGATAGGGACACAACATTTTTTCGGATCTCTCATTGGCACATACGTTTCTTCGTTGTAAGCCATTGTAAAATGAGATTTTTTTTTAAATTCTGGTGAGAATGAGAAATTGTAGTTAATAAGCTACACTAGTCTGATTTGTGGAAATAATTCATGATGAGTGGGTGATATAAAAGATATATAATACATCTCTTCAACTAAGCTTAATCGCTCTTCAACTGACATCATATCTTTAACTCATTTCGCTCACTAAATCATACGTGATTTGGTTCAGATCGAACTTCATTAGTCATTGAGAGAGTGATTTAGGCTTTTACACCTTCAACTCATTTAGCTCGCGGAATATATGTGGAACTGTTTCTTACCAATCTCTTCATATTTATTCCCATATTCTACTTGTTCCTTTATTAACATGTGTTATTATTTACTGGCTGGCTAACTGGGAAACACGGTTTAGGATTGTAACCAAAAAAAATATTTATTGGATTTTTGCATGTTGCGGGGTGTTGAATTTTTTTTAAACTGAACTAACAGCCTAATGACCAGTTACTAGAATTATTTTCTTTCATCCATTGTCGCAACATTCATTCGATAGCATATGTTTCATTTTGACCTTGGGGATGCTGACCGTTAATCAACTTTAAATTTGGCAAATTTTTTTTCATTTCTCTTATTATAGTGGCAGAAAACTCCCTTGCAATATAACTTTTTAACCTTGCAAAATATCAGGAAAACCTACATGTAGAAATATTTTTAGCAACTCAACAGCAACTCCTAGGACGAGATTAGATCTCAACGGCCTTAAAAAACAGAATTAAGACAATCTTGGTAAATTAACAGCCACATAAAATCAGCATCTTTTTCTAAGTGATAATCTACAAAATAAACTACTCCTCTTCGTAAATCATCGACCACCGTGCCCCGTTACTAAATGTGTTTGTAGTAAAAGACTATAATAATTTTCACTGGGAATAATCTCAATAACGGGGGATTCGGAGGTTTTTGGTTTGTTCATAAGCATATTTTCATTAGAAGGGCATAAAACGTCATATTTTGTCGCGTAATGGTATTGTTAACTTGTAACTTTTTGGTGTAGTGTTTTTCTAGACTTATACTCTGAGACTATTTGTATAACTTGGGTTATTCTAGCTAACGTCCATTCCGGCTTTTTAGTATGTTTAGATTGTGCATTGTAGTAGTTTTGTAGTTCTGAGTAAGTAATATTCATCGCGGACCACTATCCATACTCTTTGCCACTATCTCACTGTCGGTATACGATGCCGAGTCACCCGACGATCTCAACATTATAAGTTATAAAATATTGAAGAAAATACCACTATTTCTCACCACACACTAAAAGTCTAAAACACGAAAAACAACGCTTCAAGATGAAGAAAAAAGATAGTTAAGTACCGCGAGATTTGTTTTTAATCTAAATGGCGTCTTTTTGACATTGACATTTCTCTACGACCAGTGTTACCAGATCAGGTTTTTATTTTCCTCTGGTTTGAACTATCCGCGACTAAGATCCGCGACCTCCTCGTCCCGTGTCAAATAGTTACTTTAGTGTATTATTATTATAATAGTTACTTTAGTGTGTTATTAAATGAAAGTACAGTGCGCCAGGCATCAGGTTACCACAACCTGTCAAATATCCTCAATTGATATACAACCTAATGTCCATGACAGTAAGATGAGAGCCGATTGAAGAAATTTGTCATTTTTGTATACTTTGGCTGTATGTACCTATTAGCACGTCATTCATGTTACCTACCTTAAAGAAACATTACTTCATTTTTATAAGTAATAAACTGAAATCAAGGGAATCAAATCAAAAACAAATAATCTGAAATAATCTAGACCAGCGGTCGTCACACTTTACTGCTCAAGAGCCACACATAACAATGTGAGCACAAAGGTCCGGGCCGCATTAATTATGTGAAGTACGGATGTGTAGTTACTATTAATTAAAGGAATTTACTTTACCGCGGGCCGCACGACTAAAGACTAAAGGGCCGCAGTTTGACGACTACGGACTACTTAGATTCTTATCCAAGATAAGTGTATGTGTAAAATATTTTTTCCTTCGAATAAGGTAAATTATCCTATGTTGGTATCACTGCCGTTGACAGAATTGATATAGTTATAGTATAAGTATGCCAAATCGCTTGAAATGTTGTTTCAGTAGCGCCTGTACGAACACTAATGTAGTCAAAATACTAGTAGGTAGTTTTGATTTTATAGGTATTCAAAGTTTTGAAAAATATCGAGTCCCGCTAACAGTCACGTGTTTGTTCGCTTGTACCGTCTTTTCACATCGCGCCGCACGGCACGGGCCACGCACGCCACGGCTCGCTTCGTATCAAGTCGCCAGCTGTTACTACCCGTGCGGATAAACGCTGGGATTAGAAATGGCGGACCGACGAGTCGGTACCGTCAGCATACTAAGTTACGTAAAATTATAATTCAATATAAGTAAACTGAAAAATCGTAGAAAATATCGTAAGCATTGAAAATGTTTTGTTAATTTATTAATTCAAATAATATACAAGTATGTTTTATAGGTTTTATTACTTTGTAAGTAGTATTTTTACTGTATTTATGTAAAAAAATCTATGAAAATAATTCAGATTGCGATAAATTCTTTTTTCCTAAAAAGAAATTGTTTAAAAACAAATAATAATTTATAATTATCGCATTTATAAACGAATTTGTTCTCACAAAAATATACATTTATTAGCGGTCCGCCCCGGCTTTGCCCGTGGTACATACATACATAGCCTATAGTAATGAGGAATAACGTACCTTTCTAACAAAATATGACAAGACTAACGAAAGGTTCAAAACCACGGAAAAACTAGCTCACAAATGTTTATTAAAACGCAGCTTTTTTTTTGTCAGTCGATACCCACGTGTGCGAGTATAGACGCAAATAGTGTGCGAGCGAGAGGTGAATAGTTGCGCCGCCATTTCTAATCCCAGCGTTTATCCGCACGGGTAGTATAGGTAGTAAGTAGGTCTGTGTAAAATAGCTCGCGCAGTGTTTTGTTGTGTTGGTTTTCGTTCGCGTATTAAGTTAATTAGTTTAATAATAGTAAATATTATTCGATTAATAAAATGTATGAAGGATTCGAAAAAGGGCAATCGGATAATCGACCGAAAATTTATGAATTAATGGTTGCGCATTATTGATCAACAAATAGTGATTTCTAAACACTGATCATTATTGCCAAAACTTAATGGATCTTCTATTTCTATTTCGTCTTCACAGCTAACAACAAATATCTCTTCCGGTTTTTCTAACATCGAAGTTTCACCTTTATTTAATAGTTGCTCAAAATATTGTAGATATTCGATTACGTTTTTGTACTGCAGATCTCTGAGGTTTATCTTCCTTTTCCTGTTGACATTTGAATTTGTGTGGAACTATACCCTGTTTTAGTTTAATTCTTCCCCCGAGCAATTTATATTTAATATAGTTCTCCATATCATTTTCAATCTAAAACAAGAAAAAATCTTATTAGCCACCTAGTCGACTCGAGTAGGCACAGTCTAGCATAGAATAAAAACTTGTATAGAAAACAAAGGATAACGCAAAACATTTACATTGTTTTCAAGATACAATTAGGTATATTATGTGAAAATATAACGGAAAGTTCTGACATCAAATTTTTTGTACACCTGCCTGACCAGATTTTATGTTTATAGGTAGGTATTAAATAAATGTAAACTACAAAAGATAAAAATAGTAAACCGGATTAATTGCGTACTTATTGATTTTTTATTTTCCTGCAAATGATAAAATCAATAAGTTAAACACGCAATTAATCCGGTTTAGTGTTGCGGCCGGGAAACATTCCGAATCATTCGCTTGGAAAACTTCCGAATAGATCTGAATTATTCCGAATTAATCGGAATAATTCGATTAAGGAAAAAATCGAGATTATCATAACAAAAGCGCGTGTCTGCTACTCTCGCGAGCCTTCATGAACGATGAATCATCAATCAATTCAGAAATGATGAAGAGGGTCAACCCATGACCATCCCAGCCATACCCCCGCCAACATGGCGAGTCAGGCAGGCTGTTCTTTCCTTGCGGCTTGGATGAGAGAGAAAAAAAAAACTCTAAGAGACACATTAGGTCCAATTTCTTGGTGACGATTATTCTGCAAGCGAGTATCAACTATAGATGGATGGAATTGTATGGATTTCACAGAAAAACATGCCAAGGACAGAGAACAGTGTGATAAATAAAAGAAAATGCTATAAACATTTTTCGATTTCAGTCTAGTTTTCTAGATACGTTAACTGCATAAGTAACTTTGTAAACCCATACATATGCCCCCAGATACAAAGTTACATTTGCAGTTAAGGTACCGAAAAGAAAAAAAAAGAATATCTACATATATAAAAGAAAGGGGATCCTTCTCTGTCTCTTTCTGTTTTATTTTCATTGTCAGGCTCTTTAACCCGTCAAGCGTCCTGCGCACATACCTTTGTGCCTAACGCAAATAGTACTGTAGCGTCCTGCGCACAAGCGGTGTGCGTAACGCGGTTCGTGACATTGAAGGTCATGTGTAGTGACTTCTAAGTAAAAATTGCCAGTGAAAAAAATATTGGTCTATGCCTTATTCATTTATAATGCCATGGACACAATCCCGACGTTAAAAATACAGGCTCCAACCTTAAAATTAAAAAAAAAAGTCAATGTTACTCGAATTGCGTCATCGGGCGTTGTGTGTGACAATTGTCTTGGTGAAACCTATAATTGAATTGTGAATTATGCCGAGAGGAATAAAAAGGTGAGTGATAATTGAAACGTATATTATTGGAAATTTTACGTAGAATACGTTTTTGATATTATTTTTAGGGATTTTTGAAAAACACTCTGTGAAAAAGTGTCTCAACTTTTCAATGGCGTAAAAAAAATGTGCACGTGTCTTTTTACATGGTGTTAAATTATGACAACGTTTAGTTTATTTGTGGTCTAACTTAGATAACATTAGGGGAAATTTATCTAGGAATTCGATTTTATTATCAGTTTTGTGTATTTTTGTGTATGTTTTGATGGATTTTAGTATCAAATCTGATGTTAGCCGAAAATGCAAAGATGGCGCGATATACATAAACATACCTATAATAGTGAACATAATTTGAAAGTACAGTAGGAAACAAAATACACTTAGTGATTTTTGCGTTTTAAGTTTTCATTGTATTGGCTTACTTTATCGGTTTCTACTTTATCTTACTTGATGTGTTCTAAGGTTTTTGTGTGTATTTGTTATAATTATTTTTGGTAGAATCCTAATTATGAATATTTATTTTAGGAAAATGTTATCGAGGTCACGATCGGTGACACCGGTGCCTGAGGAGGCACGGCGTTCTGATGAGGGTGCCCGGCATTCCCGGCGGATGCTCATCATGAGTGCGGCTGCCCAGTCAGAGCGTGAACCCTTGAACGAGCCCGAGCCGGTGCTATGGCAACCTCCTGTTATGTGAGTACATAATACTGAATATTAACTATTCAAATAGTTCCAGGTATATAATTATACTAACAATGGCTATACTGATTTGTTTTATTAAATCTCTATGAATTTTGTTTTAGCTCCCTCCTACCACCGCCACCGCCGTCTACTCAGGCTTTCAAGACTTTTAGTACCCCTGGGGGCTCCATTCGGATTACAGAACCTGTATCTATAGAGTGCACTCCCAGGGGTTCTGTCAAAAGAAAACGTGTGGTCGAGGAGTCCATTCAGTAAGTACAAATTTTTAGATTTGAGGATTAAAGTTAAAATATCTATTGATGTCTGAATTACGCTTTTTTCTAGCTTTACTGCAGTTGAGAGGACAGCCGCCTGTGGAATGGACGAGGAAGAGGGGGAGGCGGCTCTGGAAGATCCAGAGCATCTGGAGCATGTCAGAAAATGGGTGTGTGAGTTGCCGTTGCCAGGTACTTCCGAGTATATACCACCGTCGTGTAGTGGGCGAGATCCTGTACCATCAACATCAGGTACTACAGTTCCTATGCACACTACAATACGGGTAACCGAAGGCAGTGAATTCGATTCGGATTTTGATGACGAATTCGATGTTGACGAACGCATTGCTTCCGGCGGTATGACTCGAAATATCCCGGACGACGAGGAATTGGATGATCGTGTTCGTAATGTGATACAATCGGTGGAAAGGGCAATGGATGAAGCTGTTGACAACTTGGTTGGCATGTCTACTGATTTCTGTTGGCAAACAGACTTTGGTTACTTTTGATGGTGTGGCCGAAATCTTTTCGGGTCCTACCCCAGGGGCTATCAAAGACTACGATACGCCCTATGAAGCCTTTACAGATATCTGGAGTAGAGACATCATGGAGCATATCTGTAAGGAAACCAATAGATATGCTAAGCAAATTGTCGATGCTAAAACTGCAGCAGGCACATTGAAAGCAATCATCTCGTTTACATCGTTGGGTTGACACCGATGTAGATGAGTTGTATCTGTTTTTTTGCTATTTATATATTCATGGGAATTGATCCGCGTACTTCTCAGCACGAATATTGGAAAGTCAACAGCTATCTGGAAATGCCAAAGTTCAGACAGCTGATGACTTATAACCGCTTCATATTGTTAAGCAAATTTCTGCATTTTACAGACAATTCTGATGTAAATCAGGATTTGCCGTTAAGTGGAGGAATGCAGCTCTCAGCAAAGTTGCGGAAACTCGCACCAGTTATTTCACATTTAAATTCAAATTCGAGTGTTTGTACAATTTAAATCAAGATATAGCTATTGACGAGTCATTGACCTTATACAAGGGCCGTTTGTCCTGGGTTCAAGCTATAAGATCAAAAGCTGCGCGGTTTGGAATTAAATCTTTTGAACTTTGCGAGTCTAAAACTGGATATATGTACAGGTTTGATATTTACACTGGGAAGAATTCTGAACGCGGCAATTTTGTTGCTCCTAGTGTTGACTTAGCTGGCAAGAGTACCCAAGTGGTACTCGATTTATTGAAAGGTCTCGAACGGAGAGGACACTGTGTTACGATGGATAATTATTATAATTGTCCATCATTGGCACGGTACCTTAAAACTTTGGGATTTGATTGTCTGGGGACATTGCGTCCTAATCGCAAACACGTACCAGAGGAGATTGCTAAGGTTCCGAAGAATGTGGCCAAGGGTACGGTTGTAAGTCGTCACTCTGGTGACGTTTCATGCATAGCATGGAAAGACACCAAAGTGGTAACTATGATCTCCACCTACCACACCGACGAAACCTATGTAGGTCGAAAGGCTGGACGCGAGCTTGTAAAGCCCGTAGTTGTGAGAGATTATAACAATACTATGGGAGGTGTTGATCTGAAAGATCAAAAACTCTCTATGTATTTGTTGGAAAGAAAGAGATGTTTAAAATGGTATATGAAAATATTTAAAAGGCTGCTGAACGTCAGTGTGCACAATGCGCTCATATTATTGTTGAGTTCTTTAGGTCGTCGCAATATGTCTTCGCTTACGCATCGTAAATTCCGCGAACAGCTCGCTGCGGCCCTCGTGTCGGCTCATCGCCTTCCAGCACGAGAGATTGTAGTGCCTGTAGCGGAAAATACGAGGCTAAGAAAGGACATCGTGCACGTACCCGAATACCTCGCCACTAATAAGAGAATGCGTTGTCACATTTGTCTTCGCAATGGTACACGAAAGATGGTGCATTTGAAGTGCGAAACCTGCGATGAGGCTATATGCTTTGGGGATTGTTGGAAGGTTTGGCATACCGTTCAACAACTCCCAGGCAAAACTATCCATGTTCGCAAAGGGAGGCGTGATCGATAATGCATCAACTTTTTGTACTTGATTTGAATGGTTCCTAGGTTGTGTTTGCCATTATTTAATTTCCCTAAGATAATCTTTCCATAAATAGGACAATTGCTGGTTAAGTTATGTTGTAAATTCCAGATTTTACTCATAGCTTTAATTGACACTAGACGGAATTCTTTGACAATATACAGTATTCGTGTCTGAGCAGTTAGCTTTTCCCTTTGAGTATATAAATGCCTTTGTGTCTGTTGTGGCATTTGTTATCCTTTTTTTTCAATTCCGTTGTACTATAATTCTACACGTTATCCAGTTTGCTGTAAGAGTTAAATAATTATTTGTCACAATAATTATTTGTGACAAATAATTTATTATAAAGTTGACAAATTTAGTTTATATAATGTTTTAATTAATATTCATAATTTTAAATAAAATGTCTATTACAATAAGTGAAATCACTGATAATCGAAAAGTTCTCGGTATAAACTGCATTACGGTGGTAGATTCAATATAAACTTACATGTAACGACGAATTATAACTGCTTCTACGATGCCTTTTTTTGATAATGAATTTTTGATTATATATTTTGCTTTGTAATTTGTACTATTTTGTTTGTCAACTGATTAGATTAGATAGTAGTTACTTTTATGTTCAAAATGATGGTGAGATGAGAATGATGTCAAAATAATCAGGTAATATAAAATTGCTTTTCTAGTTTTATTTCGGTTTGTCCATAAAAAAAATGTGGTTGATTGTATAACAAAATAAAATTTGTATGCTTGTTTGTATGAACTACCTATCTACTGTTAATAAATACTATTTTCATATATTGAGTACCGTTTTATTTAATTTTGAAGTGCAATTATATTGACAAAAAATAAATAATTACTTGATCCATAACTGTTTTTGTATTTGCATAACATCTTCCTAATCCTATTTTCATTAAACCCTGGCAGAGTACACAAAGGACTGGGTTTGATTCCTGGTCACGCTAATTTTTAAAACGTAGTGCGAGACTTGTACCCGCATACAAGTGGACCTGCAAATTTGAACCCAATTTTAACAACTTACCTATTACAGGGGGTGACCCCTGTCACGTGCGATTTCTTTATAGTAGGAAAAATGTGGATGGAAGAATTAAAATTTTCTATCTTCGCCTAACCCTCACTGGGAAAAGGCGGAACGTATATGTCGTATATGTATGGAATTTTATTTCAACTCCCAGTATTGGTTTTAGTGAGAATTAGTAGGTCATTGCATAAAAGTACGCGGTAGTTACCAAATAGCGATTTCTTTAAATTATAACATAACTACCTAGAGATATATTTCCAAGATGGACTAAATATATTTGATTCATTCCCTCGCAACAAATATTGCTGCTAAAATTACATCCAGTTATAAATTACTTTTAGAATAATGTCTTTTGTCGAATGAATAGAGTGAAACAAACTATAATATCTTTATAACAATAACTTTTTATAATAATAACGTCATACTAACTATCTGGTCACAATATACATTTTATTATGCTAGTCTAAAATGCCACGCAGCGATATTTTTATACCCGACTGTACAACGCCACCCACATAGGTCACGTGACGGTGTCCGTTGACGTCGGCTGTCAGTACGAAATATTGTTTGCAATGCAAATGGCGTTATTTGATTTGTTTGTAAATAATGGAAATTTGTTATTATTCATAGTGAAATATGTCGTGTTAATGTGTGCAAATATAAGTGAATGTATTTGAGAATCGTATAGTGATATAAAAACGTGAATGTGATCATTTGATAGCTCAGCATTATCATGTAAGTGTTAGTATGTAAGCAATTACAATTAAAACAATAGAAAATATTTTTTTGATAATTTTATAAAAAAATACATGTCATGATTATATTTTATCGTATAGCCAGATTCTTCTTCTTTCCAAAAATATATCATACATGGCATATAATTATAGAACAATACGGTAAATACCATTTTTAAACTTAGTAGTCGTAAAATAGCTAGGTTTTGTAAATTACCTCGACACTATCGTGGATCAGTGCCGATTATTAGCAGATCGCTCGACGGGTTAATTGCAATATGAATGAATTATCTACTTTTATAATAATAATTATCATTTTAAAACTCCTCCGCGAATCGGTATTTCACTAACAAATTATGAAAACTTGACTGTCCTAACCAGTAACCCGAAACAGCGAGAAATCTTCATAAAATATTATTAATGATCAGTTTCACTTTCGATACCGTCATCAAAAAACCACTGATCATTATTGCCAAAACTTAATGGATCTTCTATTTCTATTTCGTCTTCACAGCTAACAACAAATATCTCTTCCGGTTTTTCTAACATCGAAGTTTCACCTTTATTTAATAGTTGCTCAAAATATTGTAGATATTCGATTACGTTTTTGTACTGCAGATCTCTGAGGTTTATCTTCCTTTTCCTGTTGACATTTGAATTTGTGTGGAACTATACCCTGTTTTAGTTTAATTCTTCCCCCGAGCAATTTATATTTAATATAGTTCTCCATATCATTTTCAATCTAAAACAAGAAAAAATCTTATTAGCCACCTAGTCGACTCGAGTAGGCACAGTCTAGCATAGAATAAAACTTGTATAGAAAACAAAGGATAACGCAAAACATTTACATTGTTTTCAAGATACAATTAGGTATATTATGTGAAAATATAACGGAAAGTTCTGACATCAAATTTTTTGTACACCTGCCTGACCAGATTTTATGTTTATAGGTAGGTATTAAATAAATGTAAACTACAAAAGATAAAAATAGTAAACCGGATTAATCGCGTACTTATTGATTTTTTATTTTCCTGCAAATGATAAAATCAATAAGTTAAACACGCAATTAATCCGGTTAGAAAAACGAAAATAATTCCTACTATTACTTATATTTATTATGTACCTACATAAAATATGATCACTATACTTACGTCAAAATGGTCTTCACAACAATAAACTGTACTTTTATCTCCAAATGGATCTAACCTCTTCATAGCCTTTATCCATTTTTTTCGCATTTTAACGTCCTTTGGAACTATAAAAAACAACTTTTCCGACGCATTGTAGGTTGTATTTTTACATTCAGGCACAACACAGTATTTCCTAGTATTTGGATTGGACATTCTTAAAGTATTTAAGTATAAATTCAACGACACGGGCGCGCGACCGCGAGCGAACTGAGTGAGCCAGTCTGAGCGTGATGTGCGATGACGTCACACCGTAACTGGCAGCCGGCGTCGTACGGTTACAACTTGTTTTTTTTTTTTTTTTATTTAATGGCTATGGACACGCGCCTTCGAAACGCGATGATTCCGCCAATGTCAAGTGATTAGAGAGGCACGACGATTAAAAATGAAATTGACCGGTGGATATAAGATTTCAATCTGATTCGAGGTCTTCTTTTTGCTTGTTTTACTTCTAAATCGGAAACTAATTGACATTTCGGAGTACAAAGTCTTTCACTAGTAGGTATTTTTTATTTTTGACAGAGAATATGGAGTGCTAATTATCAAAATTAGTTAACATTCTTCATTGATAGAATTAAAAATCGGCCAATCACAGACGACTATCACGACTATGAGTAAAAAAATAGCTGGCGAAATAGATTAAAATCGTCTAGCCACCGGTCAATTTCATTTTTTAATCGTCGTGCCTCTCTGATCACTTGACATTGGCGGAATCATCGCGTTTCGAAGGCGCGAGTCCAAGGCCATAATAATTAAAAAAAAAGCTGGTATAAAAATGTAGGGTAACCATCATGGTATTTGTAAATGGACAAAAGTCCTATTAAAAATTATTAGGTACAGTACAGTATGACGAAATGTTATCTGTTTGTTTTTGTTGAAATTATCAAATTTCGTTAGGTGGATACAGGCATCCACATCATCAAATCACCTCCAAAACAGTGCTATTTGGGGTTAAATCAGCTCTTTTAATACTTATCCTTTGTGCTTTTACGGAGTACCTGCCAAAAAGGACGAAATAGCGCAAAAAAAGAGAAACACTGATAAAATCAAAAAGGTCTTTTTGATTAAATCTAAGGAAGGAAACACAAATGTGATGTAAAACGCGGTGAAAATTTTTTTATAGGTAGGTCATAACAAATTAGAAATGTTTTGGAACCACTCCCCTAAATTTTATTATAGTTTAAGACTAAGAGGTCAAAATGAAAAACCTCATTCTCATACATTTAGCCGCAATTAAATAAATAAATAAACTGTCACATAAATAATACAATTATAAAGATACAGCAAAATTTCAAATCTACATAAAATCAAGTTGCTGCTTACCTATTTCGACGTCTGATAAATCTTCTTCTATGGTTATTTCAATACTATCTTCTTGTTGCACGACAGATTTTTGCTCTGTTGACAGTTCAATACTGCGTTTTTCATTTCCAAATAAGGCGCCGTAGGGTGACTTTCCAATGATTGTGTTAAATGACGTATTCTTTTGATATTGAACGAAATAGCAGCCAAGAGACCAATTTGTTGAAGAGTTATCACGCAACCAATTACTGAGCATATTCTTTATTTCTTGATTTAGTGGTTCAATGCTATCTGATGATTGTTCATCGTGGCTTATTCCTTCTATTCCACATTGAGGCCATAATTTGTAAATTTCTTTTAAAATAGAATTAGCCGATTCGCAGCTAATGTCACTTTGTAAAACAGCCGGTGCTCCAAAAGCTAGGAAAATTTTTAACAATTCTGACGCGATTTCGTTCGCTTGTATGGTAATTAGAGGTCGAAGTTGAATGAATTTAGTGAGAAAATCTTGATAGTTTAACAGAAATTTGTAATTTCCATCTTGGGATGACTGAAAATCTATGAGCCCAAATATGCCACCGATAGGATTTTTTGAAGGTACCACACTTTTGCTATTAGGCTTTTTTATTTGTTTTCGTTTCTTTCCGCAGGTCGGACACAGTATAAGAAACATTTCTATGGCTTTCTTTTGAATATAATATTTATTTTTGACAAATTTCAACATTTTGTCTCGGCCACAGTGGTTATTTGTCGTATGAATATCGAAAAGGATGTCAAAATACTCTTCTACAGGTACTACTATAATTGTAGGGCAGTCAGGTTTTTTTTTCTTAATAATCAAATATTCTTTATCACCTTCAGTCATTATGTCATATTTGGCAGTCCAATAATAATGCATGGGTGTCCGCCGAGCGCCAGATTTTGTGGGCTCATTATTTGTTTTAATTCGAAACATAACCTCAAATATCCGCTCTTTAGTCCATGGCTTCTTCAAAGTTCCAATATGCGAATCATAAAATTCGGTCATCTGTTTATTAAAGTTAGTTTTATGTTCACTGTAATTTTCGCACATGTTTCACTAAGACACTGAGTGCACAACAAATAATATTTGATACGTTGTAGCGACACAAACACGCGCGGTGGTATGAGGTACTAAAAGTTAACAAATGAAACCGAGTCGATCGATGGCCTCGCCACTTCGTTTGATGAACTAGGCAAGTTGCAAAATGGCGTCGCCGCTTTGGAATGGTGGGAGGGATAGCGCTAGGGATGTGCCGATGCGATAATAGGTAGGTATGTATCTATAATGTAGATTCTATACTAATTTCACTGCGCTGCGCTTTAATATTTTTGTTATCTGATTGTTTCTTTGGATATTTTAAACTTACCCCGCTTGGACGCCACCGTCTGGCCCACTAACTTTTGCAACGAAGACGGGTTTCTCTGTAACAATGAGAAAATAAGGTAAGATTTGTATCTGTTAGCCATGCCATAATATCGGTGCAGTCACCGGATGCCAATAAAAAACAAGTTTTAAAGGACCTTCGATCAGAGGTTCCCAAAGTTAAAAAAAACCTTATCTATTGATTAAACCTGGCTAATAATAGGCAGGCGTTACACGACTGTGGCGTTTGTCAATATTACTGACTCAGTAACAGAGAATAACAGGGTAGGTACCTAATAAGTAAGTAGGTACCTAAGCCCCAGTTTTTTTTGATGTGAATAAAACTAGTTCTAGTTCAGAATTCGAAAAAGTGTTTTATTCCGAGAAGTACTTAGCTAACTTAAGTAGGTAAGTATTAGTAATATCATTAATTATTTAATAAATGATCAATGAATGAGATATGACACCGTCTGCCACCTTTCCAACGCGTCGTCTAAAGTTAAAAACACAAATATTTTGTGCTTTGATTATTAACCGACTTCAAAAAAGAGTGTTCTCATATTAATGTCTAGATGGAGTCTTCCGCTGCAACCGCACGATTATCCCCGGTTTTTATAGGCTAGTGTGCGTGCAGAGTCTATCGAATAGACGCCTCGCCTCGCGTCACTGACTCAGTGTAGGTATCTTACTTAGTGTGCGTGAGCAGGGATACCAGTTTCTTAGAATAACCCCTTAAAATGGGAGATAGCTAGTTTTGCAAGCCGGGCTATTTAAGTCGAGTATTTAAAATTAATTTAATGTCGTAAGGCTCAGACAGCAGACACAATAGAAAATCAATTGTTTTTTCCTCGTATGAGTCTTTTGGGTCTTACGACTTAAGGCTTTGAAGTTATGTGTATGAAATAAAACATTTTGTGGGAGGCAATATTCTTTGTAAGTCTTATATTTTTGCGCCTGAGTGATTGAATTTTCGTTGCTTGTTTTTTTTTAAGTATAATCTTTCGACGCAAGTCTCGTCGAAGCTTTGATTTCTTCGGAGAATCATAAACGGAATCCAAATCGGAAAAATCTGTCTCTGATTCAGAACTTCTAGGGTCGGTCTCAGGTTTCACTTTAGCAATACCAGAAGGCCCAGTTTCGGCAGACACTGAAATTGTCTGAAAAAAAATTGATTGATGTTGTAGATAAGACAATATAAATAACATTTAATTTTTTTTAAATTATAATGTAGGTAGTTTATTTTGCTTACCACCGTGTCCGCACTTTTTTCTACAATACCTTTATCACCACTGTTACTGTCGTCGGACTTAACAGATGACAAAAATAACGCCTAGAAAATAAAGATGCATTAGTCTGACCGTCGCGTCGATAGACAATTTATAGGTTCTAGTGGTAAGGGTACAACAAATCTCAAATAGTAGTATCATCAGATCGTTATACACGCATTCTTGAGGAAAAGGGTATTGGCAGACAGACAGATAAATATACAACAAAATTATTGTTTTAAAATCGTTTTTCTTTATTGTATGTACGACCTTCCGACTCCCCAAATTTTACAGACAAATATTTGAGAGATACCACTAGTCATCCCTGAGAAAAAGGTTTCGACATACAGACAGACCGACAAAGAGGGTGATCCTACAGGGTTCTATTTTTCCTGTTGAGATAAAGAAAAATAAATAACCACGCGATATTATACAGGGTGTATCTGTGAACATTTACATCCCTTTAACCACGTGTTCTATCAACCATTCTGTACAACATTTGTTCAACAACTTTTCCAAATCTCGGAAATTTTCCATGTCCATGTCACGTGACGACTTGTAGAGAAGATGAAATTTTTTAGCGATTTTCAAAGTAAAATTTAATAATAATCATTTATCTCTCTACATGTGGCTAAATTAACTAGCTAGACATCTGTTTCGGAAACAATGCGTAACATGTGAGAACTGGTGCTGAAGGAGGTTTATAAAACCTGGTAACAGGTCACCAGTGCCCCCCGCAGTTAAATGTTGGACTGTATAAATTAAACTGGTAAGTTACAATCTAATAAAGTGTGATGTGTTATGAGGTGGTGTCAGTAAGGTATTGTGTATGTATTGAGTGTGTGTGTGTGTGTGTGTGTGTGTGTGTGTGTGTGTTTTAGTGTAGGTTTGTCTTGTCGAGTGGGATTACGAGTGAGTAGTTACCAAGTTTTCTGTTCCTGAATTTAAAGACTTAAGATAGTAGTAACCATTTTTTGCACTGATATTTAGATGTAGGATACAAGTTAAGGGTTTTGTTCAATTTGTTGTAAATGTATGGTCCAAGAAAGATATGAAAGTCAAATTATAATCTAAGATTTTGTAACTGTCATGAGGCGAAAAACAGATTAGATCTTTACACGCACACACGCTTACGTAATACGTTTCGTCGTCATCACGCACACATAAACAAAGCATGTGTTTCGTGAAAACGATTTCTCCGAAAGTGGGGAAATTTACAGTAGACATGTGACGGTTTTTCCTCAAACAATATTGCCACAAATACATTTTCAGATAATATATTTGAGATACTGTTA
Source organism: Cnaphalocrocis medinalis (assembly GCA_014851415.1). Classification (NCBI taxonomy): domain Eukaryota; kingdom Metazoa; phylum Arthropoda; class Insecta; order Lepidoptera; family Crambidae; genus Cnaphalocrocis; species Cnaphalocrocis medinalis. Next base: position 9,896,444 of record CM026299.1, on the reverse strand, counting down.
CCTACCATGATTTTTGAAGTGATTAGTTTTTTAAAATTAATCTACGAGACTTTTTTTCAAGGGTTTTTATTTTTCTGCTTAGTAGGTATTTTATGTGTGAAATATTTTTATTTAATTTCCACCGGATTAAAGCTCTTTTCGGTGTATCAAATACAAGGCTCAAACCGTAGACAGTAGTGATTGGACTTTCCGCATCTGCGCATTCACCCCCAAAGGTACCCTAGAAGAGTTAGCAAATCCAATTTATATAATAAATCCAAAAAAAAATGATTATTTTTTAAACTAAGCACTAACCGGTTCCAGTTTATTTGGTTTGTTGCAATCCAGTAACCTTTGATTGTCCAAGGTGGTACAAAAAACGGGTATGTCCTACAATACAAGATAAATTAAGTTAAACAAATTGTAAAAAACAGTAATATCAATGTACAGTCAGCCACGCATCAGGTTGCCATAACCTGTCAGTAAGATGAGACTTGATTGAAGTAATTTGATAGTTTTGTATACTTTGATGTATGGCTGTAAATACCATAGGTACCTTTGCATACCTTAGTTGGAACTGCGCCTCGACGAATTCTGCATAATCCACCTTTTGTTGTATATTTATCTTTGTCATCAAAATGAATAGAACAAATTATCGACCTCTTCGATGGATTCCAGTAACTTTCATTGCGATTTAATCTTATTTTTTCAATCCAAGGAGCAGACTCGTTAGGGTCAGACGGGAATCTAAAATAGTAGCAAATAAAACCTCAGTATCAGTAAAAATGTAAAGTACTTATCGATAATATACTGTCCTACTGCAGGGAAAAGGCCGCCATCATCGAAATCAAGACATCGCTACTACGATGGGATTAGGCTTAATCACCTGCGCTTGCCTAATGCGGATTGGTGATCACAAACCCGCGTTATGTTTAAAAAATTCCAAACAATCATATTATTCAGTATCAGTACATCCTAAAAATGCACCTCATTAATTATTTACTATCGTTACACTAAAACGTATTGGAATTTGGGAAGTATTATCTCACTCCTGGCAATACTTAGATGTGGTTTTAATTTTATTATTCAAAATCAATTTAATTAATAAAATTAAATTCATACCATCAGAAACGGGGAAATAAATTTCCCATTACTGGTAATACTTACCTAGTATTAGAGCCTAATAATTTACTTTTAAATGATTTCCTATCATCTAGCAAGTTACTATCCAAATCATAGTAAGTACTTACGTGTGAAATGTTATTTTCGAAGCCTTTTTATTCTTTTCTGATGAATTGTGACATCCGTTAACTGCACAAACCGTCATCATGAATGTAGGATATTATTCGTACACTGACACTTATGGACAACTGACTGCATTATGAGCGGACTGCGCCATTTTGGCGTAGTTTCAAGTGACTCACTAATGTTGCGTGCGCAGGATTTTTACACACACAACATTTTTTTTTTCCACGAACAATAGCGCAAAGGGAATCAATCCTATAAATAATGACAACAATTCATCGAAAAATTGATATGAAAATTAAAATGCCATTTATGTTTTTGGGCTTCCCGACTCTTGGCCTTATTCTCAAAATTACGAGAAACGGTAAAAAAATTAACTGTAGGTGTTGTAGCAAATATTCCTTTTACCACAATTTTTTTATTTTTAAATACATTTCTGGACTTAGGGTGATCGAGATAGTGATTGCCCACTTAAGAAATTGACACTAGTTTTATTTCAATATAATCCTTTTCTTTAACAATAAGAAATCAGAGTGTAATTATTTGACAACGTTAATAGTTTAGCATTGAGATAAGTTAGCAATAATTCAAACATCTAAAGAATATTTTATAATTATAACGTATAACAAAAATATCTCCTAAAAACACAGTGATTGCCCACTTGACACAGTCATTGCCAACCAAATGAGACAGTGATTGCCAACTATACCGCACGTTGTAATTCCATAAAAATACTATTAAATACTTAAAATTTTAGATCTTTCGTAAGTTTTTGTGCGTTTAAGATATATTTCTAACCTATTGAAATCAGTGACATCATCCAAATAAGATACCATTGACTAAGAAAACCCGTTTAGTTTCAAAATCTAGTAAAATCGTCAAATTGTTCTATCTACCTAGTTTCTCGTTATCTTAGCGAATAAATGGAATATACCAATTTTACAAAAGGTAAGTAGATACAGTTTTGAGGTTGTCGGAGGCCCAATGGGGGGTGAGGGGAGGGGGGAGGGGTTAAAAACATTGGCAGCATTCTTGTGACTCCACTGGTGTTGAGTATGTGCGTTGGCATTCGCTTACCATCAAGTGATGCGTGTTTTGACTGCACAAATAAAATAAGCAATGCTGCCGCCCATGGTCACCTGCAACACCACTGAAGTCACAAGTGCGCTGCCAACCTTTTATCCCCTTCCCCCCCGGGTGTGGGCCTCCGTTTCCCTCACTCACTCGGCGCAGGGGCTGCTTCACGCTGGTTTTCTGTGAGGCAGTGGTATCACTCCGGTCAAATCGGCCCATTCATGCTGAAGCGTGGCTCTCCCACAGTTGAAATTAGAAAGTTTTGTTCTAATTATTACTAACTGCATCATTTGATAATTAAATTTTAATATGTGATAGGTGGCTCACAAGCATACGGATCACCTGATGGTAAACGATTGCCACCGCTCATAGACACTCGCAACAACAAGGGGAATCACAAATGCGCTGCCAACATTTTAACTCCTTTTCCCCCTTCCTAGAGCCTCCGGTACACTCACGCGTTAGCGCCGCTTGATTTTGGTTTTCTGTGATTATAGAATCACTCCGTTTAAGCCGGCTTATTCATACTGAAACGTGCTCTCCCACGGTAAAATACATAATATAATTACGGTATATATTTGGTTGTTCTTCTTACCACCTTTCATCCAAGATTTTCGGTAGCAGATCAAATTTTCCATTTAGGTCAACTTTTTGTAAAAAGCAGTTTTTTCGAAACTCCTTGTACCTAGACCTAGATATAAAGAAAGATACAGGATATAAAGAAAATATTCGGTTCGATTATTATATCCCTCACATGATTTAGTAAATACCTACCCGGGCAATCACTGTCTCATACCCATGGCAATAACTGAATTCTGGTATGGCAATAACTGAATTTGTCATATTTTAGGTACAGTGATTGCCCACCCTCTTAAAATACTTAATGGAATAAAATTACGCCGCGATAACTGCTTCGAATGAAACATTAAAGCTTTAACTAACACGTCGTTGTGCTTTAACGCTCAAAAAAGAAAATTAAAGTGATACAAACTTCAAAACTACAAAATGTATCCTTAACAAATTCTGTAAGGAATTCGCATTTTTTGAAGTGACGGACACCCGCTGTCCAAAAACTGCCATTACAATATTTTTATTGAAAATTTTGCCAAATGTCTTATTTAGAACTCTAGTTAACAGTATCCTAGTGTTATTTAACGGATTTAATGTAAAACTACACCTTTGAAAATAAGTTAAAATGTATGTTAACCTTAATTCGGGCAATCACTGTACACTGGGCAATCACTATCTCGGTTACCCTAGTTTCTGGACGTTATGTAATTACCCAATTAATTAAAAAAAAAATACCCACAAAACAACTCATTACAGATGACAAAATTGACAGAGGCCATTTACAAATTAGTCAGCATTGGTCAGCATAGAGTTTAGACAAAGGATCAAATAGACAGGCCAAGCGCGTATCACACCGTAAGGGACAGATATAGGGTAGATGCTAGGGTACATGTTTTAACTGGGTTACCAGGTAATTAGACATCACCCCACTTTTTTTGATTTACAGAAAATTCCTTCCTTGACTTAAAAATTGACGATGCATCACCTTCTCCGGGGTCTAAGTCTATTCTATACGACAAAATAAGTTTTATTTATATGCAAAAAAAATCATGAAACTTATTCCATTTAAGGATACTGTTTGAATAGAAAAAATATACCGTCTCAGAGGTAATCCTGTACAATACAAAATGTATTAAAGTATCATCATCATTTCAGACAATAGACGTCCACTGCTGGACAAAGGCCTCCACACAGATCGATGTTTTTAATAGGTATAATAATTAGTATAATGTATTAAGAAAAATAAAAATACCTACTGGTGTGCAAATATAAAAAAGCTCAATTAATATCACTCTTAATTTGCTCAAGTAACACTTACAGAACTTGTATGAAAATATTTTACTTCTGTGGATGTAGATGGCTTTTCTTCTGATGATGGTCCCTGAAACGTATTGGAACAAAAAAAATATTAAAACCAACACATAAAGAAGTTGTTTTCAGAGCTCCCGTTTCGATTAAGTAACATTTTGTATTAAGTTTTAATAATTTTCCATTCCATCAGTGACAGTAAAACAATAATTATAAGCATTAAATTTAAATTAAGGAAGGAAACCGATTTCAATTAAGGATCAAATAAATGGGAATAGATTTGATTTACTTACCGGATCCACAATATGCCGCGTTGGAACAGAAAATGGATTGAGATACGTCAAACGTGTACGTTTTTTCAAACAATTTTCTTCAAAATGTATTGAACATATTCTATTAAATTTGGTCGGTTCCCAATTACGTCGGCCAGTAGCCTTAATCCATAGCTTACGTAATTCTATCTCCTTTTTTGGAAACCTAAAAACAGTGTTTCATCATTAATCAATAAGTCCATAAATTCCGGGTAATTTGCCAGTATCATAGCTGGTATCCCCAAAATTGATATGACCCGGCCAAATGAAAAATAACTACAAAATGGCGGATCAATGTTTTTCAATGTGAATCTTCAGTACGGGCCGCGTGTTATCTCTTACGATTGAATTTGGTTGGTTATTACGATGTTTGATACGAACAAAAATACTAAATTTAGTATTTTTTACTTAGTGTTTATAAGAGATTTAACTGTTCAATACGATTATAGCTAAACAATACTGGTATTTCAAAAATCAAACGAAATATAGTTCCAAATACATTACTTACGTATGAAACGTTATATTTTCCATTTTCCGCTCACTACGGCTCTTACAGCCTATTACACAACAAAGTACCATTGTAAGAATAAGAATGACTAAAACACGGTATCACTCTGTTAAAAGCACAGTTCATCACTCACTCATTTACCACAATAATTCAAAGTTTTCCGAGGACGCACGCCACTCGCACTGAGCAGTAATCACCATGACAACCAGCTTTGTTGGGCAAACTTCAACTGTGTGCCCAACAAAAAAAAGTGGAACTGACAAAGACAAAAAATCATGATTCTGTCTCTTTTACTCTTAGCGATTTCTGCATGTAAGATAAATAGTACTAGAGAAGCAAACCGCATCAAGACGCGTCAAAAAACTCGTAGCCACTAATCAAATTTGACGACGGAGCTTTGAAACGATTAAATATTTGAAAGAAAAATATGTAGACATATATCTGCCTCGCTCGCGCATGTCGCAAACACTGACGCTCACTCGGATTAGACAAAGACCGCAATGGTCACGTCATTTAAGTGACGTGCAATGAGTGCAAATGGCAATGGTGTTGCTAACTTATGAAATGTTTACCCCAAACTTTAGACATTATTAATAAATTTTATTTTAAAATATTTCAATGATTTTATTTTTACTGGATTATTACCTATTACAAAAGAAGTCTGTTCGTCGTTGTATGTTGAGTTTAGTCGTGTTTCAGCTTTGAAGTCTTATGGACCGGAGGGAATAAGCAATGCAATCACATAATTAAGTAATAAAATTATTAGGTAGAAGTATCGCTTTTCTTGCTAATATGGATAAAGATATAGATAAAGTAAGATAGATCGTTTTTTACTTACTTAAAGATAATGACATTTACCTTGGTTGGTTATTAATAACTGACTGAAAACCACTATCTGAAGATCAAAATATGGAATTTGAATGGGTTGGAATGGGCTGATTTCTTCAGTCCTAAGTCAACTAATTACTAGGTAATGAAATAATTTATAAAACATTTTGTTTTGTTTTTATTTAAAAAATATATAATTGACATTCGCCCACATATTCGCCTTTTGGTTCTAGGTTGTCTTGATCACGGAAGTGCTTCGAACAAATAACGGAATATTCTGATGGACCAACCAGTCCGTCTCCTTTCTTATCAATCGGATATTTGTTATCAATTTATCACAGCGTGCTTCATTTTTAGGCAACCTGGAAAATTTTCACGAATTTAAAATACTTGAAATCACTAAATCCAATTATTAGAATATTCTCCCAATAAATGTGGAAAATCAAAACTCGTTTTTACTTGTAACACTGAACCTTATTTCCAACATTTTAAATTTTTATTACTTTTTACATTAAAATAAACTATAAAACAATAAACTTACTTGTGGAAAATTATTCCGGTGGCTTGATGATGCTTTTCTGATTTTGAAACGCACGTTTTAACCACGCATTTACCCATTTTCTGTATTTTTCTTTTGACATTTGACTCGGCCGTGTCTCACAGAACACTGAATGAACGTCAGCGACGCATAAGCCTGTAGGCTTATGCTAAGTGGCTACGCTTTTGCGCGGCGACTGCAGATCTAGTATATAGACATCAATGGATTTCTGTATGTAAGTAAATAGTTGTTCCGTTTACACGAGTATTATTATTTGCGTGTCCGGTCTATTTGATCCATAAACAAAGGATACTTTGTCTAAGATTTGATCCTCAGAACAATAACAAAAGCAATAGAAACCGTACTAAAATAGCAACAGAATACAGCAGTTTGTACTATTTTCTCTTATGATATTGTAAATGTGTCAAAAAGGGATGGATATACATCTGGACATTCGTAATTCAGAAGGTTGTCACCAGCCTTCGTCCTTCATCTTTCAGCCTTCAAATGCTAGTGTTGTGGCCGTGTCGAAATAAAAGTCGATAAAAAAGTAAGAATTAGAAATTGTCAGATGAAATCAATCAATCGAAAAAAAACGTAACATCAACATAGCACGATTCATTGATTTTATCTAAAAACGGTTATTTTTTCAAAAATTCGTTCAATTGTACCTTTGTACCATGCAGATATGGTTTTTGGATGGGGTAACACATTTTGAAATTGGTCACGTATAAACGTATACGCTCTTGGTGATAGGTAGTGTAACGTAACAGCAAATTTCTTTAGTTCTAAGCTACACTCCCTGCTTAAAGTCTTTCCTTCTTGTTTTTGCAGAAGTCTTTTAATGATTTCATTTTCATTTATTGCATCTAAAAGTGCCACGTGTTCTAACTCAATATTTTCCTGTTTCAATTTATCCATTAAAATATCGTACAGCTGAGAATTCTTTTTAGTATTACGTGAATTTCTTTTTGTTAATGTGTTTATTTTGCGAAGACGTCGTTTATTGACCTTTTTAACCCTTTCTATTTCTTTCTCCAGCATTCCATATTTTTTTTTATAATTGGCTATTTCAATCTCAAGTTCACTTTTCTCTTTGTTTAAAATTGATATTTCTAAGCTAAAATCACATTTTTTTTCAGCAGTCGCTGTTATTTTGAAGCGTTTACATTGCGTGTTGTCTCGAAAATCTGATAATGGTCTCTTAAACAAAACATTTTAATTAGACTAATTAAATAATAAATAGCAAAATATTTAAAGATAGATTTGACAATGCTTATTATTGCAATGCTCACTTAGCTGTGAGACAGCTGTTAAAATTACTTACCTTATAGTTTTGGTGAGGTGCTTGAAAGTGGAAAATTGTATCACTTGGTCCTGTATCGTTTATTTTGTCAATATTTGTTTCATCAGGTAAATATAACGTAGGTATCCCATTTGCCTTAAGTCGCCGATACTTAGCATTTTCATTAGGTATAAAAGAATCAAGAGTGAAATGTTTAGAACAAATACGGCTATGTTTTTTCGGTGCCCAGTTATGCCTTGAAATACTTCGTACCCATATAGCTTTAGCTGCTTCATCTTTGGGGAATCTAAAACAATAAGCATGTTGGTCAACATAAACTAAGGCGATTCTCTGACCAAAACATCGATACAATTTGCACAACACTACTATAACCTCAACTGATTGTAAATAATTTATGAAAATGTGATAAAATAGTACAAAACTTGTGTGGAATCTCGAGATAATAATATAACAGAACAAATTTCTGACTACATAGTCATTTTAAAACCATAAAAGATGTAAATATAACAAACTCACCGATGAAAAGTCACTAACTCATTTGTTTTTTCTTTCCGTGTTGAGTGCGATTTGCAGCCTTCAACTACACACGCCATAATATACTAGCACTAAAGATATCTACCAAGTTTAACGTGTATTATCAAACGTTTACATCTTAAAAAAATATTACAAATTCCCTAAACCGTCCACGACACACAACCAACACACAACCATAACAATGCGAGAATGCGACCAATGCGACCATTCTCAATCGGTTTGACTTTACCAAAAAGAGCATGGCGCAAGTACGAACTTTTAATTTATATTACAGCTTACAACCAAATAGAACCATTTGACATTTAAATTAGTAGTGACTCATTCGAAAATAATAAAAACCGTAATAAGTTAGGTAGTTATTTCCATACATTACCATTTAGTTAGGGCAACTGCACGTCATAAGTTGGTCAAGTTGTATTAAAAATACTATGTATGATACAGAGTCCGCTAAAGTTTTCGTTAAAAGTACAGTCAGCCACACATCAGGTTACCACAATCTGTCAAATTTCCTCAACTGATATTCAACTTAATGTGTATGACAGTATTTACTGTGATGTGTGGCTGTACGTAGGTACTTACTTGGAGGTATAGAGCATATTTTTTTCAGAATTATTTTAATAGTATTTCAAAAGTTGGGGGGGGGGGGGGAGGAAGCTCTAATTTTAACTTTGTATTAATATATCTCGAAACTAAGGGGTTTTATCCACATTATGTCAAGGCAATTTTTGTTGTATTTAAAGATACCTTTTTAACGATACCGACCAGACGATGGGGTAAGTCGAATTTATTTTTAGTTGTGCAATACATACTAAAACGTAAAAAATTACAAATGTGCGCTAGTTTGGGGTTAAACATTTGGACAAACAAAGGGAGAGTAAATGAAACAATATATTTTTAATTAGAATGATTTATTGAAATATTACAAAAAATCCTTATTACGCATTTATATTGATTTTCAAAATGAATAAGTTTATTGTACACGTGTCGAATATATTTCTAGGGGTCTAATTTTTTTGAAATATTGGATAAACGAACATTCGTATACTTTTCTATATTAAATTAGCGAGCTCTAATTATGGTTTACTATCTACTCCGTTATCATGCATGATACTCCCGGACCACATATTTTATTCCTTTTACCTCGAAATATTTTATAGCCACCAATTCTTTTTATTTTTAGAATAAATTCCAACATCGTATGACCAGAAGAAAGGACAGTAATTTCTCTAATTCACTTTACAATGTTTTAATATTATAATATACGTCTATACTATTTTATTCAAAATATAATGAAAAGAACGGATTTTGAAACTAACTGCAGTGAGTGAATGATTCATTCAAATGTCGAGTTGATTTTAATTGGTCCCATCACTAGGACCGATACCACGATATCATTATTAATTTTTCTGTCGTTTACGTATCGTAACGGTTTTTTATTAAAATAGATTTTCTAGTTTAATACACATTTAATAATTAATAAAAGTCATTACTTATGATAGGAAACGCGATCTTGTTGCGAATTTTAGCTGTCAGATCGCCTTTTACATGAAAATACTGCACAATTCACCATTTTTAAGAGAAACGTCACGCGACACGGAGCGATGCAAAATGGCGATGTAGCGACATCCAAGTAGTTTTGTATAACTTAGTTGACCAGTTCCGAATAGTTGACCAATGTACTTTGCCGGAGGGGAAACGCCCGGTATGGCATCTCCAGTGGCTATATACTCAAAGATAGATATACCTAGCTTAATAAAGCGACACCGATATCGGATCGGATAATGTGAAAACGCTCTAGGGTGCATATTTAATTGACAAACGTATAAAGAGTTTAACACGTTGGTGGACAGTAAAAATTGAAAATTTCTTCCAAAATGACACTACTTATTTGCATACATCGTCTGTGGGCGTACTGTCAAAGCAGTTGCACTTTAACCCCTAAATGGTATCGTTTCATGACAGTACGCCTATAGGCGCCCATCGCGGCGTCATCTGAAGGTTGGTAATCTTTGTCGGATGCATATTCCCCATCATCAGCATATGGATCTTATGGTTTTTGGTCCCTTTCTATAGATAAATTCATTATTGTTTCAATATAAAAAACAAAAAATCACTAATTTTCGACATGAAATTACCTTATACGTAAATTGCAACAATTGAATTTGAATATTTCGATAAATAAAACAGTAAAAATACGTTGATTACTTACCACGGTAGCCGTTATTTGCGCGCGAAAACATAAGGTGACACGAAGTCAGGTCAGGTGACAGTACGTGACTAAATGTATGAAAACACGACGCCCATAGGCGTAGTGAGCGGGAGGGGAGGGACCAGAATTCTATCAATGTGTGTGTACCTTAACGTGTTGTAGACCTATGCCAGATGACAGTATGAAGACGGGATTGCTTTTGCGGCGACACTACTACATGGCCCACCTTGTAAGAGTATTAAAAATCAAACGCCCTCAGACGTACTGCCGTGAAATGAATAAAAACTAGGACGTCTATAGGCGTTCTGCCGTATCATTGTTTGCTACCTAAACGCCTGTGGACGTTACTGTCCACCATCGTGTTAAGAGTTAAAAGTATTCTAAGGTTATTATTACTTTATAATATTATCGTATTTAAATAATCGGGTGTCGTTGAAGGATAAAATCCGAAACGAGGTTATCCGACAAAAGACTAAAGTGACCGACCATAGTGTATCGAATCAGCACGCTAAAGTGGCAATGGGCTGGCCATATCTGTCGAAGAACTGACAACCGGTGGGGTAAAAAAGTTCTCGAGTGGAGACCGCGACTCGGGAAGCGTAGTGTGGGACGGCCCCCAGCTAGATGGAGTGACGATTTGCGAAAAGCCGTTGGTATAGATTGGATGCGTCTCGCCGAAGACAGGGTGAAATGGCGAACATTGGGGGAGGCCTATGTCCAGCAGTGGACTGAGACAGGCTGATGATGATGATGATTTAAATAATCTAGTTCCACAGAATAGATAATGTTTATAAGTAGTAGGTTAACACTGTTATTATTATGATGTTAAGTCATTTTATAAGTCTACTCCTAAGACGACCTACCTTTTTAATTAACGCTGGATTTCTTGATTTTTCATCTTTCATTTCTGCAGCTTCTTTTAGCCGCCTCCTGACTGTGCACGTTGAAATCTAAGAAAAAAAGAATTACCTACTTAAGTTTTATTTAAATAGGTACCAATTTACCGTGGGAGAGCAGGCTTCGGCATGAATGGGCCGGCTCGACCGGAGTGATAACACGGCCTCACAGAAGACCGGCGTGAAGCAGCGGCTGGATGTTTCGGCGAGTGAGTGAGGGCACCGGAGGCCCAATTTGGGTAAAGAGAGTTAAAAGTTGGCAGCGCACTTGTGACTCTACTGGTGTTGCAGGTGTCTACCGTGTTGCAGGTGTGCAACACCAGTAGAGTCACAAGCGATGGCGCTTACCATCAGGTGATCCGTCTGTTTGTCTGCCACCTATCAAAAAAACTTATCTTTGAGGATGTTGACCTTAAATCTGTCGGTTAAATCGGTTATTCATTTATTGACTTGGCAATCACTAAACAACCGAACCATATTTTACGCAAATAAAATACATATTCTATTCTATTCTATTCCGTACAATGACTTTCCACCTACAATGGACATAGCGCGCCATACAATACTCAAACGCGAAGATGGCACATGCTCCAAGTTTCACCTTATTATGCTTCAACTGATCTGTGTATAAACTGCTGTTTACAAAACTGGCAAAACTGCATGTGAAAAATATCTTGACAATAATTTAAAGCAGTAATGTATAACAACATAGGTTACCAATAGAAGCTGCGCATGGTGATTTACGGAACAGTCAGAACAAGGAATACACGGAGTTGCAAAACTTATTATTTATTTAATTCTTTCTTAACTTGCAATGTGTATCAGTTTTCTCTGATTAAAACTAAATTTTGCATCACATGGTTAGTTAAGTAATGTCATTAGTCAAGTAACATCAATCCTATCAAAAACAATTTAAACAATACTTGTCAAAAAAAACAAAGTCTCGCAACTACCGTAAAAAGTGGTGAGATCCATGTTTTGCCAAGTCGGTTATTCATTTATTGACTTGGCAATCACACAATATATCTCACAAGTAATGCATTAAATTAATTCGGATGTGATTACTAAGTCAAAAAAACCGGCCAAGTGCGAGTCGGGCTCGCGCACAAAGGGTTCCGTAGCAGCAAATATAATGCCATCGTTTTCAGTGTAAGCACAATAACTTAACCAAAATTACAGTTAAATCAACCTATCTCAAAAACTATAAGAGATACTTTGATCAAACCAAAAATCGTTGAAAGAGTTAATTAGCATGCATCACCTCTATTTGTTTTAGAATTTTATACCCCGTAGTTATAAAAATAGAGGGGGGGGGGACATACTTTTTACGACTTTGAGAGCTGATATCTCAAAAACCGTTCACCTTTAAGAAAAATGTTTTTTAGAAAACTTTATATCATTTTAAAAGACCTTTCCATTGATACCCCACACGGGTATGTACATCGAAAAAAAAAATTTCATCCCTCAGTTACATGTATGGGGGGCCCCACCCCAATTCTTTTTTTTTACTATTTAGTGTCATATTTTTGTAGCGGTTCATACAACACATATTCCCATCAAATTTCATCACTGTAGTACTTATAGTTTCCGAGTAAATCGGCTGTGACAGACGGACAGACGGACAGACGGACAGACGGACAGACGGACATGACGAAACTATAAGGGTTCCGTTTTTGCCATTTTGGCTACGGAACCCTAATAAATGAATAACCGACTCTCGATCTCACCACTTTTGCAGTAACTTTTGCACACGGTAGTTGCCTTGGTTTTTTTGGTTTCTTCTACACTTCTTTTTCTTAATTGAGTCGGTCCAGGATCGTTGACAACCTTAAAAATTGAATAATAAATCGTACTAAACGCATACGACAAACCAAAGGCATTTCGCATTCGCGAGCAAAATTTAAATAATTTATAGGTAGTTGTTAAACATACATTCTATAATATGACTGTTATTTTCTATTATACATAAATATTATTACCAACCTCAATTTGCGGAACGGCTGTCTTTTTTAAACGTTTATATCCTTTATCGGTCCAATATACATCCGATTCAAGAAAATGATTGGAGCAAATGACGCTGGACTTATTTGGTTTCCAAAACTCGTCGCATCTTTCCATTGCAACTAACTTGCGCCACTTCTCCCTCATAATCTCATATAGTGGAAAGCTAAAAAAACAGTTATTGTAAATTGGTTAGTGACCTGCCATATTCTCGCTCGGGTGATAAAAACTAAATAAAAGAGCGACTCCATAGTTATCATTTATGACTATGTTCTTGCTGCACTCTTATCTCTTTCTTACGCAAGTGAGAGAAAGGAATAGAAACATTTGTTGAAAAATAGGCATATTTTTTGAAAATTCAATGGTTTTACTATATTTTTTCACTATTAACTTATATAAATTAAATTTATTTACCGGTGGTAGGTCACACCATTTTTTTTTGTCGTCGTAAGGGTATTATTTCGGCAATTTTTCACGACACACTTTGGCATCTTTCTGCTAGACGATTGACAACACGTGTCAAAGAAAGTGTGCTTACGCTCCGTTTAAGCACTATTTTCACGTTCCGTTCACAAGGCGCAGATGCGAAGTCCATTGTAGGTGAAAAGTCATTGATTCCGTAGCAATAGATGGCGTCGAACTATCCAAGTATATGAGTATACAAGATTTGGCGATAGCTATAAAATTAACCTCTTTTTAAATAGTACTAGCGGCCGCCCGCGACTTCGTCCGCATGGAAAAGTAATTCAAATTTTTCTCGCCGTAAAAACCATCCTTGAACTTCAACGAACATTTTAAATAAAGATTTGGCCAAATTGGTCCAGGCGTTGTTGAGTTATGCGCAACACATTTTTATATTATAGATACCTAGATGAGGTTACCATATCCTATGGCATAAGCGGCAGTGGATGACTCACGTTGTACTTAAGTGATATTTCTTTTGTAGTCATGTCTGGATCCGCCATATATGAGCCGCCACAATGGCGGCGTCTGTCGCAGCTGTTGTCCTCCTCTCGTATCGGTTACGGTGGCGGACGGTGATTTAAAATTGATTAGAGATACCTCTCTGTTTTTTGTTTTGCCGGAATGTTGTCAGGCAGTGATGTAAAATTCCCCCGATTAAAAGGGATTTTGCCCACAAGACACATTTTACATATAATTTATTTGCCACGATTTGGGGAAAACAGCACGTGGTAACACTATTAATAGGTGTAGCGCACTTGTGACGTCACAAATACGCTTGAATTTAAAATGTTTAAAAATTAATTAAAACATAACTACTGTCTTGATTACAAAAATATTCAAATTGATTACTTGAAATAGTAAAAGGTATTGAAATAAAATATAAAAAAGATACTTACCATCAGGTGATCCGTCTGCTTGTCTGCCACCTATCAAAAAAACTTATTTTTGAGGATGTTGACCTTAAATCTGTCGGTTAAATCGGTTATTCATTTATTGACTTGGCAATCACTAAACAACCGAACCATATTTTACGCAAATAAAATACATATATTCTATTATATTCCGTACAATGACTTTCCACCTACAATGGACAGAGCGCGCCAATATTCAAACGCGAAGATGGCACATGCTTCAAGTTTCACCTTATTATGCTTCAACTGATCTGTGTATACACTGCTGTTTACAAAACTGGCAAATCTGCATGTGAAAACATCTTGACAATTAAAGCAGTAATGTATAACTACATAGGTACCAATAGAAGCTGCGCATGGTGATTAACGGAACAGTTCAGAACAAGGAATACACGGAGTCGCAAATCTTATTATTTATTTAATTCTTTCTTAACTTGCAATGTGTATCAGTTTTCTCTGATTAAAACTAAATTTTGCATCACATGGTTAGTTAAGAATGTCATTAAGTCAAGTAATATCAATCCTATCAAAAACCATTTAAACAATACTTGTCAAAAAAACCAAGTCTCGCAACTACCGTAAAAGTGGTGAGATCCATGTTTTGCCAAGTCGGTTACCTATTCATTTATTGACTTGGCAATCACACAATATAATATCTCACAAGTAATGCATTAAATTAATTCGGATGTGATTACCAGTCAATAAATGAATAACCGACTCTCGATCTCACCACTTTTTACGGTAGTTGCGAGGACTTGGTTTTTTTGGTTTCTTCTACACTTCTTTTTCTTAAACACTGAATAATAATCGTACTATACTACGAAATCGCGGGCAAAATTTAAATAATTTATAATAGTTGTTAAAACATACATTTTATAATATGACTGTTATTTTCTATTATACATAAATATTATTACCAACCTCAATTTGCGGAACGGCTGTCTTTTTTAAACGTGTATATCCTTTATCGGTCCAATATACATCCGATTCAAGAAAATGATTGGAGCAAATGACGCTGGACTTATTTGGTTTCCAAAACTTGTCGCACCTTTCCATTGCAACTAACTTGCGGCCACTTCCTCTCTCATAATCTATATAGTGGAAAGCCTAAAAAAACAGTTATTGTAAATTGGTTAGTGACCTGCCATATTCATCGCTCGGGTGATAAAAACTAAATAAAAGAACGACTCCATAGTTATCATTTATGACTATGTTCTTGCTGCACTCTTACTCTCTTTCTCTTTCTTACGCAAGTGAGAGAAAGGAATAGAAACATTTGTTGAAAAATAGGCATATTTTTTTACTATATTTGTAATGTTTTTACAATATTTTTTCACTATTAACTTATATAAATTGAATTTATTTACCGGTGGTAGGTCACACCATTTTTTTTTAACGTCGTAAGGGTATTACTTCGGCAATTTTTCACGACACACTTTGTCATCTTTCTGCTAGACGATTGACAACACCGTGTCAAACAAAGGTGCTACACCACACAGATACATGTGTATTACACCCAAAGATTTTACACTATAACTAGATGGCGTACTCATTACTTGCATTCGAGCCTCGTGAGATGTCTTTAACTTGATTGGCATCCTACTCTAATAAGGTGACCACACGATTTAGATTTTCGATTACAATTATTGTTTGTCAAACTCAGTCCACCCACGTGGGAGTCGGGCATCGCTTTCTCTAGGAAACTCGTGAAGCCCATTCAAACTAGAAGGGCAAGCACGAACGTTTCAAAGTATCGTTTGAGTATTTATGAGCAATTTTGTATGAAAAAAACACAAGTTCCAAATAAAAATTTCTTATTATGTATACGTACGATACGAAGAGACTACCGACTTTTCGAAAAGTTTGTGCTAGCTCTATTAGATTTTCTATTTACCTACCTATAATAATACACTCTGCGGCACATTTAACCGGCCATAGCGTATTGTTCATACAAACGTACTCGTACATACTTTACGATTTGAAGGTTCTATGGAGCAAGAATATTGACTAAAATTATTTTTTTTTCACAAACTCTTGGGGAAACTGGGGACTCTTGATCCCCATTGTTAGTTCTATAAAAACAAATCGTACATAGGTAGGCAATTTTGTTAACTACTGTTCCTTATTATTTGATTATTATATTTATTAGTGCTTCATATATATTTTTTTGCATTTTCCCAGAAGTTTCCAAAAGGATCAAGTGTCCCCTATTCTGGGAGACTTGATCCCAGTAACAGGTAGACTTGATCTTAGGGGATCAAATCTCTCTAATGCAAATTTGAAATAAATGAAAACCCGGTGTCTTTATAAAAGCATTATTTAATTTAACAAAATATTGAATTTATATTGCTTAACATGTCTCACATGTCTCACTCAAGTTTAATTTTACATTGTCATTATTTTTAGTCACCTCTGTCTAATAACATTTTTAAAGTTACCTTTAAACATTATTAACCCAATTCGGAAATACTTACAACGGAAAAGAAAGGTACAGCCTTAACTTCCAACATTTTCCTTGATGCGGCAGGATGGGTCTTGAAATCTTTACCTGTGAAGTGCAAGCCGCAAACAGCTGAAAGTTTAGTGATTTTTCCCGGTATGACGGTAAGCCACCTTTTTTTAATTTCTTCATTCTTTTTAAATCTGAAACAGTAAAAAATCCAGTCTTTAGATGACAAGCGAAATGGACACCCTACTCAATGCAAAAATAAAACTTTAACTAAATACTTACTTATGAAAAGATACACCGCAACCTTTATATGATTCACTTTTGCATCCTATCACACAACAAGTGAGAACCATTATTAAATAAATAAGCACAATTTTTACACTTTATTTTTGTCGCCACAATAATACAATCTTTCAAATTATTTTTGCCGCCGCCATAATGGTGATGTCCAGACGCCAAGTGTTGCATATTTATTATAATTAAAACTACCATATCACCGACTCTTACATAAAACTAGTCGTTTATCATGGTTTAAAATTAAAAAAATAAAAAAGACATTATTAATTCCAACGTATCATTCCTTTAAATTATTCAATATTTTGAAAGTTCCCCAGGAGAAGAAATATAAACTTTGCGTAAGTTATACCACAAAGGTTTTTTTTTTATGATGGCAACCCATTAGACAAAGACATATTCCTGCAGATCGCCATCTCGCTCGGCTCGATTTTCTGTAAAGCGATTTGGCATTTCAAAGTAATCCTTATTCTCACTGCATAGAATCGAAATTAACATTGCATTCATTTTCATAGTACACCATCTTGTTATAGTGTAAAATCTTTGATTACACCACGCTTACACTCCGTTTAGGCACTATTTTCACGTTCCGTTCACAAGGCGCAGATCATTGGCGCAGATGCGAAGTCCATTGTAGGTGAAAAGTCATTGATTCCGTAGCAATAGATGGCGCTAGGCGTCGAACTATCCAAGTATACAAGATTTGGCGATAGCTATAAAATTAACCTCTTTATAAATAGTATAGATGGATACCATACCCTATGGCATAAGCGGCAGTGGATGACTCACGTTGTACTTAAGTGATATTTCTTTAGTAGTCATGTCTGGATCCGCCATATGAGCCGCCACAATGGCGGCGTCTGTCGCAGCTGTTGTCCTCCTCTCGTACCGGTTACGGTGGCGGACGGTAAGCTCGCCAGTCTTCTCCCATCTGTCCAGCCAGAAGTATGTGGTTTTGCGCTGGAATAAATAAATAAATAAAAATGTATCAACAAATTTCAACAGTGGGATGAATGGGCCGGCTCGACCGTTATAACAAACCCTCACAGAAAACCGGCGTGAAGCAGTGCATGCGTTGTTTCGCTGCGTGAGGGTACCGGAGGCCCAATCCAGAGGAAGGGAGTTTAAAAGGTAAGCAGCGCACTTGTTGCAGGTGTGACACCTGCGGGGGATGAGAGGGGGAATCTTTGCGGGTGAAAACTTCTCCAGGGAGGGCCACCCGCCCCGCACCTCACGCAGCTCGCACGAACAACAGCACAGCGCGTGGTGCACGCACGGAACACCAATAGATGGCGCTAAGAATAAGCAATCAAGCAAGTAGTTCGGTATAGTTTCCGAATTCCGATAGATGTCACTATGTATTTTTACATCGCGCATGCGTTTGTGCTCCCGGATTTCTATAAGTAACGCTAGCTGCTACAATTGAGATTTTGGACAAATTTACTTTTTAATCTATATCGTGTAAACATCATCTAACATTTACTTCGATAATTTGAAAAAATCTGACTGAAAGAAGTATTCTGCGAACTATTCCGTAATTATTCGGATTAATTCAGAAGTTTTGCAACTGTACAGGTGTCCATGGGCGCCGGCAATCGCTTACCATCGTCTGCTCGTCTGCGACCTATTCTATTACCTACCTATGGTGACACAGTGGCGCCATCAATTTATTTTACTACTTTATTGACGCATAAAACTTGTGTCTCAGACTTCCAAAGACAGTTCAAAATACAGTCCAAAGTGCACAAAGGATAACTTCACGTGATATTGTGAGGTGACTATGTTATGAATAAATGAAAAGAAAATATGGCAACACTTTAATGTCATCCACGCTGTTTCGAAAAGGTTTGGTTCTGTGGTTTATCTATGGTTTTTGTTTTAAAGACAAACAGTAGGTAGGTAACAAAAGTAAAATTATTTAAGTGCCTTTGGTTTTTCCTTTTAAAAAGCGTACCTACGTTTAAATAGGTTAATATGATATGATATAAGGATACGTTAATATTTACTTACAGTTATTTTTAGTTCATTACATATGTCGCTGATTCGATATCCTTTCATTCTTAATTCAATTATGGCTTTCTTCTGTTGCTGCGTAAGTCTAGGATTCATAGCACTTAATGTTTGCACAGCCAAAGATAAATCAGAAACACACGACTGGAAGCAACGCAACGAAATACGAATGAATAAGAAATAATATCTCGACGGGGGGAGGCAGACAGCGCGTCAAACGAAACAGTTTGACCTTGGGTGACAAAGAGAGACAAGACATATCGTTTGACAGATAAGAGCAAGTGAGAAGGAGGCGTTGTTTTTTTTTTAAAGTGCATTCGAGCTCAGAGTTCAGCGGTGGAAATAATAATTCTATGCGCGCCGGTTCATTACCCCATGTGCACTATCCTACTCTTATATATTTATTTCAAATGTAGGTAGGTACAATAAAAAAAAAATTATGTTAACAAAATCTAGCTGTAATACAAAATTAGGTTCCGGTTTCCGGTGCGCCAATGCGTCAAATGTGCAACTTTTTTTTAAAGTCCGTGCATTAAGATCAACAATGCCATCTATGATTCGTGTAGCGTACCACCATTTTCTAAATTTTCTACTCGAAGAAAAAGCTGGAAAAGTGCCATCTATGATTAACATCAGGTATCACTTTCTAAATATATATAAATATTGCTCGGAAAAAAGCAAGCGCCATCTATGATTTATAGATGGTACTATGTCGTAGTTCGTTATGGGCGCCATCTTACGTTTTCTACCTAAAACAAAATGCGTCATCACGTTGCCTAGTTTGCTGCTGAGCTATTAAAATATAGATGGCGGTAAAAAACTATTTAGTTCCAAAAAAATCCACTAGAGTTTTAAACATTATAAAATTACCAAACTACTAAATAAAGTAAGTTCGCATTACATCATATTCATTGATTGAGTAATTTAACGGTGTTACCGAAAATACTTCGTATTCTCGAACAGGTTTACGTATGTAGTTGTATTGTAATTAGACTAATTAAGTAAGTACCTATTCATTTACCCATTTTCAGAATTCTTGACGAGCAGACGGATCACCTGATGGTAAGCGATTGCCGCCGCCCATAGTCACCTGCAACACCAGTAGAGTCAGAAGTGCGCTGCCAGCCAATCTTTAACCCCTGTACCTACCTTAACTCATTTGACGAAAGACAGCCGTTCTTCTGTGAGGCCGTTGTATCCCTCTGGTCGAACCGGCCAACTCATGCCGAAGCGTGGCTTTCCCACGGAAATTATGTCTAATGAAGAATCCTACACAGACCGACATAAAATAAACTAAAATTTATTTGCTCAAAATGTGTTTTTAAACGGTTTTATTTAGCTCGACCCGTAGGGTATTTGTTTGTTTATTTGTTTGGGTCAAAATTAGAAATTGAAATTTAAGTACCTTCCTCTTGTCAGATTGATCTGAAATTTGGTACACACCTTTAGTTCCGATGACAATACAATATAGAAATATCAATAACATTGTAAATCCAAGATGGCCGCCGGTACAAAATGGCGGATATCATATTTTTACACAACCCTCTCAATATGGGTATCAAATGAAAGGGCTAAATTAGTAGAATACTGTGATTATGACAAAATTTCAAATCCAAGATGGACGTCGTTACAAAATGGCGTATTAGGTGAGGGCATGAGTAGTCGTGTCCAGAACAGTTGTGTCCAAGATTGTGTGACTTTAGGAGGACAGATAAAAAAAAAAACAGGTAATTAAATGTACCTACGTAGTTAGCGGTAGCTTTACCACCCAAGTTAAAGTAATAGGTTAAAACGTGCTGAGGACTGTATGGTTTTAATTAGGGTGGCTAAAAATGTAATGTCGCAAGCATTTTCCCCTCAAGATTGGGGCGCCTCTTGTTGTATATTATAGCCTTGCCCCTCTACTGGACCGATAAAATGTCCCATTACTCGTAGGGATCTCGAATTTATACCATTAAGGACAAGACCAACTATTCACGGACACGAAATAAAGATAATTTAAATATGCAATTTTTTTATAATAGGTGACGAGAAGACTTGACGAAACCTACCAAATGCTGCCCAGACTAGCTGAATTCTTCTATTGGATTCTCTCTCAAAGTTGTTTCTGCCTAATTGGAGCGTTTGTCCTAGATAGACATATTCCTGGACAACTTCGAGAGGTACTCCATTAACAGCGACCGGTCCCGGATCAACGAGCTCGTTGAACATGACCTTGGTTTTATCCAAGTTCATCCGAAGACCGACGTGTTTGGAAGATTCAGCCAGGCTGCTCACCATCTCCTGTACGTCATTTAAGGTTTCCGCCAAGATGACGAGGTCGTCTGCGAATCGTAGGTGTGACATGTACTCGCCATTAATATTGATTCCACGCTCTTTCCAGTTTAGCGTTTTGAACATGTCCTGCAGCGCAGCGGAGAAGAGTTTCGGAGATATAACATCTCCTTGTCAGCTCCTGGCCAGTTTGGATTACTACGGACATATTAGCGGCGTTATACAGACACCTCAGCACCTCGATATATCGCCAATCGACTTGGCACCTCTGCAAGGCCTCCAGAACACACCAGGTTTCGACAGAGTCAAAATCTTATTTATAGTCTACAAACGCCATGCACAGGGGCTGGTTATATTCTTTGGTCTTCTGTATAAGGTTATAAAAAGGTTATATATCTTTGGTCTTATAAAAATGTTATATAGAGACAGGTGTCTCACTGTGTGAATATGGTCTATGGTGCTATAACTCTGTCGGCACCACGAGTCTTCGTGTAGGGCGATTCGAAATGACTCTTAAGAACAACTTATAGACGTGACTTAATAGTGAAATTGGTCAATAGTTCTTCAGTAAGGTTTTGTCACCTTTCTTGAAGAACAATACGACCAAGCTCCGCTGCCACGCCCTAGGAGTTCTCCCGGAGAAAAGAACCGAGTTAAATATACGCCAAAGTTCCTTCAGCACCGGCTTGCCGGCAGCTTCCAAAAGCTCGGTTGTGACTCCGTCTTCTCTCGGACAAAAGGATTAGTAAATGGTGCTATAGGCCACATTACAGAAATTATACAACCGAAAGTCATAAAGTTTTCAGCAAAATTCAATTATGGTAGGTATGGCTTAAAGAAGGATGTAACCCTTAATTTTGTCATGGGCAGCACAGTCGACCATCCAGTAGTGTATTTGGGCTCAAAATTGTTTGAAGAAAGGCAAGCATACGTGTCTCTAAGTCGAGTCAAGTCTCTGGAAGGGCTATGTATTGAGGAATTAGATTGTAATAAATTATCAGGTAAAACCATGTAATAATGATGCACTAAATTAATTAAATAGAATGAGAAATATTCGGTAGGCTTTTTCGTGAAATACTAAAAACTAGAAAATAAAAAATCGGTAAAAAAACTTTTAAGTTAAACGGTTTTATCTTACGTGCACTGAAAACTAGAAAATAATAATAACATTTAGGTATTCTGAAGTTCTAGTACAGAAATATTTTAGTACTAGGCAGAATAGATTTTAGGCATATTAGACTAAAATAAAAACGTGGGGCCCCTCTGAAATCCTACCTATGGCAAAGCATATCTTTATACTTTGGTAGATCATGAGCTCGGCGTTCGCTGGTGAAGCCGCCACTGGCGGCTGGTTATTGACTGTCAAAATCTCCAGTTACGATTATAGTCGATGCAATCCGCACTTATTACAGAAGAAAGTATTACAGCAATAGTTAATAGGCCCCACGTTTTTATTTTAGTCTAATATGCCTAAAATCTATTCTGCCTAGTACTAAAATATTTCTGTACTAGAACTTCAGAATACCTAAATGTTATTATTATTTTCTAGTTTTCAGTGCACGTAAGATAAAACCGTTTAACTTAAAAGTTTTTTTACCGATTTTTTATTTTTATGTGATAGGCAAAGATTCAAATAATCTTTGGTGATAGGTGGCAGGTAAATTACTTAGGTAGAATTTCACACATTTTGCCAGTGTCTATTTTTAAATTAGATCTAACTATTATACCTAATGAGTCTTGACCTCCGAAACAAGAAAACGCCACTTTGGTCGATCCTGCACGACTTGTCAGTCACCTCACCGGCCTGAAGTTGTCGCAGATCATTGTTGCCAGTCATTAGCCTGAAGTTCTCGCAATCATTTTCGACGACGTCTTTCCAGCGATACCTAGGTCGGCCAACAGGGCGTCGTCCCATCGGTCGGCTCTGGTATGCTTTCTTCACGAGACGATCTTCGTTCAGTCTCTTGAAGTGACCAGCGATGACGATGTGCCTTGGTCTCGCCGATGATGTTAGGCGTGTCCACAATCTTCTCTATTTCGGCATTTGTACGTATTCTTAAGCTATCGTAGTAAGAACTACCCATATTCTATGCAAATAAAAATATTCTATTCTATGCTGTAGATACTTTTACTGGACCCGGAATTTTGCGTAGAAAGAACCTTTCTTTCAAGCACGAATAGTTTCTGTTCTTCTTTACCGTTAAAAGAAGAATAGAATAACAAATTAAATCTATATTATTAAACCTAAACTTACATAGTGTACATGTAGGTACCTAAGTAAGTACAAAGTAACATTGGTATCTAGTATTTAAGCGAGCTAAGAAAACAAAGCGATCGCTGTAAAATAAGCGAGTATAACCGAAACACTTTTCTAGCAATTCATTTCGAATGCTGGATTTAATAAATGCTTAAGTGCAGAGTACACTGTTATTTCGCTTTGAGACTGGCCAAAGGGAATTCTCGAAGAAAAATGGGACCCCACCGGGTGGCGCCCGCCCCCTCTGGAGGTATCGTTCTGAATAAAGAAAAGTTAAAATTTTCTTAAAACCCCCTCTCCCACCCTTCTATCTATCTTCGTTTAAGTATTGGCAAAAATGCCCCCTTTCTTCCGTCCCTTTCCCGCTTGCGATGACATCCAATGCTTTTTAAAACAGTTAAAATGGCGAGTGTTGTTTGCTCTTTAATTTCTCATTGTTTTAGGTTGGACGTGGGATGAAATATGGTACAGTGGCCAGCACATCAAGTTACTACAATCTGTCAAATTTCCTCAGTTGATATTGAACCAAACACGTTTGACATAAAAGTGAGGTTCGATTGAAGAAATTTGACAGATTGTAGTAACTTGATGTGCAGGCCACCGTACATTGATAGGAGGGTTACTTAATTAAGTTGAGTTTGACGTAGTATCTATGAAACGTGCAAGCTATTGACTTATTGCAACTTTAAAACTATAACATTTACGTTTGGGAGGGTTAACCTTCGGAACCATCGATATAACTAATCTACAAAATTCCATTAATTTAGTTAATAGGGCCGTAAATAATAGGTGGACCGACGATCTGGTGAAGGTCGTGGGAGTCCATTGGATGCGGGTGGCACAGGACCGATCTGTGTGGAGAACTTTGGGGGAGGCCTATGTCCAGCAGTGGACGTCTATTGGCTGAAATGATGATGATGATGGTGAGTTAATAGAATGTTAAATACACGAAAGCGTTTGATAAAAGTGATCTCAACAGCGCTTTCATTATTGGCCGCGTTCATGCCTATGATCGAAGTATGGGACGAATGGGCCGGCTTAATCGAAGTGATAACACACAATAATCACAGAAGTACTTTGTAGAAGTAGTAGGAAGGAAAGCGTGAAATAACGTTTGCGTTGGGTACCTAGTTGTTTGTTTCGTATTGGAGATGTTTACCCGACTCCCATTTCATAAAAGCTACCATCACATCACGTTATTAGTTTCAAATAAAAAAAAAATTATTTCTTTCTTTCACCATGTACCTATTTATCAACTCCACCTTTGGTATTGAATAGAATAGAATATATTCGAATATTGCTTATTGGGTATACATGAGCTGGATCTATCTGCCCGTTTGTTATCATAAGCCATAAAGAAAGTTTATGCTCCTATTTAGCAATCTTTTATTCAATAATGTTTTTATTGATGCATGATATTATTTTTAAAGAGCAATGAATATATGAGCATTATTTAATAAATATGTGGTAAACGAGCGAACCGAAAACACTTGTCCTTATTTCATCACGCTGACAATTGTCAGTGAGATATAGTGAGACAATTGTCAAGCGACGGCTATCATTTAAAATTTTTAACATGTTTATTTACATACGCGTGTTTACAAAGCCTCGCCGTGCGAGTAATCGATCTTAATGGTGAATAGTTAGTCAATGCATAGTGCTGCCATCTAAGTTACAGAAAGTGTCCTAATAGTACTTTATAAAATATTTTGTCGAAAACCGTTGTAAAAGTGACATAGAGCAGCCGATACGGCGCTAACTCTCGCGCGAAGTGAAATCGCCCAAGTTTGCACTCTACCAACTTAAATCGGGTTAACTTAGAGAGTGGTAGCGACAGCAAGCGAACCCTTAACATGCTCTACTTATTGTAAGTCCCCTGGGCGATGGTTATTTTGATAGATTCACCGACTGCCACGAATTTTAGTAGGTATTTTGTATCATAGAAGGTCTAAGAGCTACATTTTTTATTCACTCGTGTGCATCAACATACCTATGTTACATTCGTCTTCCATGTTGCAATAAGCTGATTTTCCGCTTTTGAATCATTCGTATAGGATGTTTAAAAATCAAAAAATAATTTGAATTTCAATAACCCGTATGTACGTACTATGTTATGTCAGTGTCAGTGAAAACAAACGTTTTTTGAAGTTTAATTTATCGCTCGCATGGAATCACTCGTGAAGCAACGAGTGGGTTAAGGGGCGGTAGCTTACATAATATTTGACATTCATAAATGTTCTATAAGGACTTAAATTGAATAAAGAATATTTCTATTTCTAATATCGACGAAACTCATTTGTAACTCATAGACGAATATGTCATAGTAGTCCCTTAAGTCGCTCGCTGCTGTCGAGTGATATCGGAAGTCGAACGAAATCAGTAGAAACGTGCACTGTATCCACGCATAGCTTCTAACTATGGTGCGAAACGACGCAATATTTATACGACAGTAAAACTTTGCCAGATATACGGCTGTTATTCCATAGAAGTCCGAGCGTTATACCATACATTTATCCTCGGATTAAGATTGGTCGAAAGATAAAACACGATTAAATGTTTTTGCACGCAGTACTTTTACATAGTTGCCACCTGTTGACAGCACGTGCGATGTTCGCCGACCGAGGTCGTCTGGTCCCGGGTTCGAATCCTGCATATTTCAGGGGGCCTCAGCCTAAGTATAGTTTCAGATTCTGTAGCGCTACCATGAGTTGACATCGAAAACTGACATAACGTAAACTATTTCTCTGTCTCTTTCAAATGCATCACAATGAAAGAGACAAAGCGATAGTTTTCGATAGCCAGGATAGTTTTTTCAAACTCACGGTAATGCCACTGATGTGAGTCTGGAAGGAATATTGGATATCGCATTGCGATCTTAGTCGCTCTATGTGTACGGTAGTACGGTCGTGTGGGGTTGAACCTTTGTCCAGGCATCATCTCACTCTGCGCCGTTCTATTCCAAAGGGATCCATAAGGGGGCTTATATCCTATTGGATTAAATACACCCTATCTATACTATTTATAAATAGATAGCTTGTACAGACCTAAGGCTTATATGCATCCCAAGGAGACGAAACATTTGGGTGATGTAATCGACATGCAGTGCCATCTATTGACAAATGTTGGAACTATGTTTTGTTGGAATAGAAAAACTAACTGCTGAAACGAAGTGAGGGCGGGCTACTAGTATTGAATATGACGCAACGCAACGCAAGTAGTCGTCGCACTTTGTGCGGTTCGGTTGTGCTGGGTTTACCCTTTACCCGGGCTTCTTCTGACACTACTCGTAGGGAGTGACAGTACTCCAGGAGAGACCTCCAGTACCTTCACTCACTCGGTGAAACACAGCGCTTCTTCACGCCGGTCTTTTGGGAGGTCGTGGTATCACTACGGTGAAGCTAGCCCAAAGCGTGGCTCTCTCACAGTCTCCAACAAACCTTTATACACTGAATGCATGGTTTAAAATATTAAATTTATCTGAATACGGATTTACTTTGAAAATAAATACACATTTTAATAACTACATAGTTTACGGTAACATTATTATATTTCTTGTGACTCCTCTTGTGTTGGCGGCGGTAACAGCTTACCATCAGGTGACCCGTCTGTTCCCCTGCCTCCTTATATGAATAAAAGCGTCGACGTTGGCAATGCGACTAAACTTTTATAAACAGTATGGATAATTTTTCAGAAAACAATATGCGATATGTACCTCATCATCATCATCATCATTTCAGCCGATAGACGTCCACTGCTGGACATAGGCCTCCCCCAAAGGTCTCAAGATCGGTCCTGTGCCACCCGCATCCAATGGACTCCCGCGACCTTCACCAGATCGTCGTTCCACCTATATATCGGTCGGATATGTACCTATCGACGGTTAAAGCTGTAATTTTGACTTAACACTTAACTCAAGTACCTGAAAACCCACCTCAATAACGAATATTTCATCCCATTTTACTATTTGGCTTCGTCTCAATAGCAGACCAAACAGATTGGAAGTTTTCATCGGCCCGTTTTTCCCTCTCTGGATTGATTTGTATTTCCTAAGATAAGTAATTACGGGCGACTGTAGGGTCGATCCATAAATCCGCGGGGGGGAGGCCACCCTTAAAAAAGGGGGTGTTCTTCTTATATTTAAATATCGAGCGCCTTCCGGGTAGGTGCCACGGTTTTTCCAGTAAAGGGGTAAGTGACAGAGCCAGGGAATAGGGGCGTGAGTGGAGAGGTGTGGTGTTAGAACAACAATGGGTGAAATGAATCAACTTAGTGTAGTGTATCACAATTTGGAAAGAGTAGCTACTGAGTTTCTAGCTGGTTCTTGTCGGTATAAATCTACTATATATTCAGAATCAGTGGTAGATTAAGTATATAGTAATTTTATATAGCAATGCTTTGCAATTTACAGCCACCTAGACTGTGGAAGGTTGTGAGTTCGAGTCCCACCTTAACCTTCCGAGGATTTTTAAGTGCAATATTTACTTAAGATACTTAGTATTTGACATTCGTATTTTTTTTGTATGGGCTCAACATGCGAATCTTGTGACCGTTTTTATACTGGAGGCCAAGACATTACTGTACTCTGAATCATAATCATGTAAAGTAAACTGACAGATGTCAACGTGTCATCCCCATACATTATCACTCAATTTGACACATGCAAAATGTCAAATTTCATAGAAACTTGTCATTGACATCTGTCTGTTTACTTTACATGATTATGAATCAGAGTATAGCTACAACACAACTTAACAATTAGGTATTTTCTAATATTACTCTTCTGGAGAGACGTAGTCGCCAAGGACCTTAAAGCACTAAACGTGCATTAGGTAGGTATTGGTCAGATTTGGCACAGGACCAAACAAATGGCGAACTTTGACGTCGGAGGCCAAGACCCACCTAGGATCGCTGAGCAAGAAAGTAAGTAATATGAACTCTACAGACCTCAAAACACTTTTATTAAAGAACCCAACAATACAACGAGTAGGTAAAAATTTTTTTTATGTGATAGTAAGCAATTGCTGCCGCCCATGAACACATGCAAAAAGTCCGCTGCTAACCTTTTATCCCCTTCCCCCCCGATGGGCCTCCGGTACCCTCACTCACTCGGCGAAACACAGCACAGGAGCTGCTTCACGCCGGTTTTCTGTGAGGTATTGGTATCACTCCGGTCGAGCCGGCCCATCCATGCCGAAGCATGGCTCTCCCACATTTAGGTATGTTCGAAGATTTCGAAATACAATTTTTTTCGGAGTATAGGTACTAGTTTTTTTTTTATAGTTTGACCTTACCCTAGAAATCAACGAACATTTCCCAGTCGACTCCACGGCTCTCCCTGTTCCGTCTCGAGATGGACTTAAGAAGCAAAAAGGAAAGAGTCCGGGGGCCTCCCCCCGCCCGGCCCATTGGAATACAGAATAATAATCGCCAAAAGAACTGGAGGGAAAAATATAAATAGCTATCCAAGGCTCGGATATTAAAATTTATACAAGAAGCTTCGGACGGGACGGAATAATTCGTCCTCCGTCTTTGTTGCCAGTTTTAAGCTTTCTGTTAGATATTTTGTATTCAATAAATTATATTTCGTTTGAGTTTATTTCTTATGAATTTGGTTTTCTTTTGTTCTCTGCTTTGAAATGGTCTCTGTATCTGGTGTTGCAGGTGTCTATGGGCGGCGGCGATTGCTTACTATCGGGTGATCCGTCTGCTTCTTTGCCACCTATCACATAAAAAAACCATCCTATTTATTGTCTGAGACATTTTTTTTTATGAGATAAGTGGTAGATGAACAAATGGATGATCTGAAGGTAAGTTGATTATCAACCTTTCTCATTTCGGTATTTGCTGGATTTCGCATGTTTTCGAAAGTCATCGAGAGAGAACGAAATTGTATTACCTATTATAAATGCATGTAGAACTAGAAATAAAGCAAGAAATACTGTTCAAAGTTGTATATTGGGAAAATAATAAAACATATTAATAAAATGTGAAAGTAAGTAGGTAGTGGAGTATTTTGAAAATAATTGCGCATAAACACAGCATGTTAAGTCCTCTTGTCGGCCAAACCATTCCTAACTTTAGGTACTCAGTAGCGCTACCATGAGTTGACATCGAAAACTGACATAACGTAGGGTAAACTGGTAGCTGGGGCAGCGTGGTCCAGGAAGACCCTCGACAGAAGGAAGTGGAGGGAAATTGGAGAGGCATATGCTCTGCAGTGGGCAAATACATGCTTCTGAAGAAGAAGAAGAGGGTAAACTATTGCTCTATCCCTTTCAAATGCATCACAACGAAATAGACAAAGCGATAGTTTTCGATAGCGAGAACAGTTTTTCAAACTCATGGTAGTGCTAAAGTACCTACGCTACGCTACGTTCAGCGACACATCACAGTATACAAAACTTCTTCTTTTTCTTCAATAGATTGTCATCTTACTGTCAAACACATTTAGTTGAATATCAATTGGGGAAATTCGACAGGTTGTGGTAACCTGATGTGTGGCTCTCTGTACAAGCCAGATAGCCAGCGCCCAGCAGTAGAAAACACTCGTTCTGCTTTTACGCAACTGTCAAATTAAAAACTGCCTTTGAATCTAACAGTCTTAAACAAATCCATCTTATTTTTAATTAAAACTTCGAGAGTGTTTTGTTCGAAAAATTCGAAACATACTTCTTGCTGCACCCGGGAATCGAACCCAGGACCTGAGATCGGGGCGAACAGTTAATATGTCTTTTATAGGCTAGGCTTTATAATAGTAAATACCTGATAAAAGTAAAAAAGTTGTAGTAAAGACTACGACATTTCGTAGCGAGTTAAAATACTACGGATACCCGTAGGCGGTGTCGTAGCGCCGTCGTAGCGACACGTCGCGTAGCATTATTTACGCACTACATCAGTGGTCCTTAACCGGTGGTCCGCGGACCACTGGTGGTCCCTGGAGGCATTCCAAGTGGTCCGCAATGACATCGTAATAAACAAGTGACGTGACGTGATGAGTCGAGTCAACACAGCGCAAACGGCGCCGCGACGCATGTCCAAAGTGTGTGGTCCCTGACACGACAGAATTTTGGTAAAATGGTCCCTCATGACTTAAAGGTTAAGAACCACTGGACTACATAATGGGAGCTATCGCGTGTGAAGAGTCCGCTAGATGGCGCACTGTAGAACTGAGGCCCATCTACACGGTGATTGGTTATTTTTGATGTGAGATGTCAAAATGTCACTAAACAACTAATGACGTTGAAGTTGGACCTCAGTTGAACAGTACGCCATCTTAGCTGATTTTTCACATGCGATAGACGGTTAGCATAGAGGCGGTAACTTAAAAAAGGGCATTTAAAATGTACAGACAATAGGCAGCATGGTAGGTAGCATGTTAACTTTATATGTCATTACATATATTAAAAGACTTTATTTGGGAATCCAGGAGGAAGATTGGCGATATTGGTAGTGACCTGTGCCCTGAACACAACACAGGTCAATATTAATTAAAAAATGACGATACCTAAACTGGTGTTGTAAGTGTCGATAGACGTCGGCAATCGCTTACCATCAGGTGATCTGTCTCGTCTGTCACCTATCATAAAATTCAACATCTCATACATTGACCTGACTTCGTACTAAGTAGGTAGCTTAGGCACTTGTGTTACGGTTATCCACGGTCAAACGGATTACGAAGCTTCTCCCAATCAGCTGCCCTAAACGTATACTTTCGCCAAAATTCAATAACAAACGAATGTCCATCTCATCACTCGTCCCAGCTATCTAAAATCAATATTTATCGGAACGGGCAGAGCACAATGCCGCTATATAGTGTGCGGGTCACGATCTGCCGACAGGCGCGCTGCAATTTCCCATCCGACTGACAATTTCCTTGGCTCGCCCGATTTTAATATAAAACGAGAAAAAACACTGCCCTGGCTTCTGTCAGCGATGGATTAGAGAGGATAAGACTAGATTTTTTTTTACAAAGATGGAGAAAAGTTCAAGAAACTGCCGATAGGAGGAGGGAGGGAGGGAGGTTCAAGAGTTAAGCGTGGGAGAGCCATGCTTTGATAAGAATGGGCCGGGTCGACCGGAGTGATACCACAGTCTCACAGAAGACCGGCGTGAAGTAGCGCCTGCGCTGTGTTTCGTTGATTGAGTGAAGGCACCGTAGGCAAAATTAAGGGGAAAGGGGGTTAAAGGTTTGCAGCGCACTTTTGACTCTACTGATGTTGCAAGTATATATGGGCGGCGGCAATCGGTTACCATCAGGTTATCCCTCTCGTCTGCCACCTAAGATCAAATAAAAAGCCATCAGAAGAAATTACAAATAAAGAACGAAATACGATATAAAAATTATCTTTATTGATTTACTACAAACAGTTGATACTGCAACCCTCTGTGTCACCTTATAAAATCTTATTTGAAAGCGATCGGAAAGCCGGCCATATTATATCCATCACGGCATATCCATACTATCCTAGCTCGCCTTTCAAAATGGCTTTGGCGAGAGAAAGAAAAGTGGTTCGCGGGTGGGGGGTGGCCCCCCTATTTTATAAGATGTTATTTTATTTTCCTGGCATTGTGCTTGTCCACTGTCGGTTCTATAGCGTATTCTGTTGTTCGTTTCTTTGTGATTGAAAGTATAACTCTTTGTTTAGTTATTTTTC
Organism: Cnaphalocrocis medinalis; assembly: GCA_014851415.1. Taxonomy (NCBI): domain Eukaryota; kingdom Metazoa; phylum Arthropoda; class Insecta; order Lepidoptera; family Crambidae; genus Cnaphalocrocis; species Cnaphalocrocis medinalis. The sequence continues at coordinate 9,863,823 of CM026299.1, read as the reverse complement.
ATTGTAAATGAAATAATTTGTATTCGACATTAACATAAGATAAAAGAAAATAATTTACAATGTAAAACAATGAGCTTAGTGTCGAATCGCTTTCTGAGCTTTCTGAGCATTAAGCAATGGCCTGAGCCATAGCGCTGATTTACCGACTTTGTATGAAAAGCAGATTTTTTTTCCAAACCAACCAAAAGTCATTGAACAAATGTTGTTCAGAGGGGTGTGTCGTTGTACTGTTTCCGTTTCTTGGCCGAAGCCCATTTGAATGAGGCCAATTTGACCCAGCTCAGCCGCCTGGCTTCCCTCGGGGATGCTAACCCCTGATAGTAGAACACGTAGATCATCATCAGCCTGTTGCAGTCCTCTGCTGGACATAGGCCTCACCAAATGCTCGCCACTTTGATCGATCTTCGGCTACTCGCATCCAGCTCCAGCCAGCCCTCTTGCGCAGATCGTCACTCCATCTGGCCTGAGGTCGTCCTACACTACCTACGTTTAACCGAGACGCGGTCTCCACTCCAGAACTCGTTTATCCCAACGGTTGTCAGTTCTGCGGCAAACCACACTTGGGGTTGTAAATGGTTACCGATACATCCTGTATAATGTTCAGTATTGGGTAAACTATCCAAAGTACTCTTACCTGAAATAAAAAAAAAGAAAACTAAATAAATAAGAACCGTGAGATTTTAGTTTAGTTTATTGGTAATAGAACAACTATGTCGTAGTTTGTAGATTCGAATCCTACCTATACCCTTCGATATTTTTTAATTGTGTTAGAAACATAGAATTAGAATGTACAAGAAGAAAAATGGCTCCTCATTATAATTAGGTACTTAAGGGGCTACAGACATGAAACTAGCGCCGCCAACCTATTTACACTGATTGTGGCGAAAATATGATATTTTTGAAGAAAATAATTTACAATGTAAAACAATGAGCTAAGTGTCGAATCGCTTTCTGAGCTTTCTGAGCATTAAGCAATGGCCTGAGCCATAGCGCTGATTTACCGACTTTGTATGAAAAGCAGATTTTTTTTCCAAACCAACCAAAAGTCATTCAACTGTGGGAGAGCCACGCTTCGGCATGAATGGGCCGGCTCGACCGGAGTGATACCACAGTCTCACAGAAGACCGGCGTGAAGTAGCGCCTGCGCTGTGTTTCGTTGATTGAGTGAAGGCACCGTAGGCAAAATTAAGGGGAAAGGGGGTTAAAGGTTTGCAGCGCACTTGTAACTCCACTGGTGTTGCAAGTGTCCATGAGCGGCGGCAATTGCTTACCATCAGGTGATCCGCCTGCTCGTCTGCTACCTATCACATAAAAAAAAGAACAAATGTTGTTCAGAGGGGTGTGTCGTTGTACTGTTTCCGTTTCTTGGCCGAAGCCCATTTGACTGAGGCCAACTTGACCCAGCTCAGCCGCCTGGCTTCCCTCGGGGCTGCTAACCCCTGATAGTAGAACACGTGGATCATCATCAGCCTGTTGCAGTCCACTGCTGGACATAGGCCTCTCCAATGCTCGCCACTTTGATCGATCTTCGGCTACTCGCATCCAGCTCCAGCCAGCCCTCTTGCGCAGATCGTCACTCCATCTGGCCTGAGGTCGTCCTACACTACGTTTAACCGAGACGCGGTCTCCACTCCAGAACTCGTTTATCCCAACGGTTGTCAGTTCTGCGGCAAACAACACGTGGGGTTGTAAATGGTTACCGATACATCCTGTATAATGTTCAGTATTGGGTAAACTATCCAAAGTACCTGAAATAAAAAAAAAACGAAATAAATAAGAACCGTGAGATTTTAGTTTAATTGGTAAAACAACCAAGTGGTAGTTTGTAGATTCGAATCCTACCTAAAACCTTCGATATTTTTTGATTGTGCTGGAAACATAAAATTAGAATGTACAAGAAGAAAAATGGCTCCTCATTATAAGTACTTAAGGGGCTACACGACTGAAACTAGCGCCGCCAACCTATTTACACTGATTGTGGCGAAAATATGATATTTTTGAAGAAAATAAAACATTACAGACTTAGATCCAAGTAAATTGGATTTTTCAAGATGCAATACAATATTTCTAACACGCGACAAGTAACAATAATGTTAATTATTGCTAAAACGACCACTTTTAGCAATAATTGACATTATTGTTACTTGTCGCGTGTTTTATATATTATATTGCATCTTGAAAAATTCAATTTACTTTTATCTAAGTCTGTAATGTTTTGCTTTCTTAAAAAATATCGTATTTTCGCCACAATCAGTGTAAATAGGTTGGCGGCGCTAGTTTCATTCGTATAGCCCCTTAACAAAAGTATAATAAGAGAATTTAAAAATAACCAATCTCTGTGTAGATGGACCTCAGCTCTACAGTACGCTATCTAGCGGATCCACACGTAATAGCCCCCGTTGCTATACCAAAAATAAAAATGTAACCAACCTTTTCCAAGAGGTCGAACCACGGAAAATATACAGTGGCAATTACTTAAACGCCATTGTCTTACCGATTCATTTTTGCCACGTAAATCTCCTTTAACATCCTCCATCTATACCGACCGCCCAAACTCTTAGACCCCTGGTCCCTTCACAAGGTGACCCCTGCTGGTCCATTTCGTTACTCGCAGGGGGGGCGGGGGAGGTCTGGCTAGGGTGGCCGAGTATATATTTTATTTGGGAGCGTCATTTTTGCCGCGTTTCCCCTTCGCGGGTCGTTTTTGTAGGGAGTCCGGCGAAGATGGCGTTGCTTTCAAGTGGCCTGGAAATAAGGAATTTGAGGTTTAATGTGAATAATTTTATTTTTTATTTATTTTTAACACAATTAAATAGGAACATAAATGCTTTAACTTAATAGTATCTTAAAGCCTAACTTAGGTTTGTCTAGTTGTGGTCTTGGTGGTTTATTGGTTTGTATAGCGTAGACCATGAGCGAAGCTAATTTTATAACGACAAATGTGACATGTAAAACAATTCAGCGTTAAATCAATTCGCAGTAAATGTATTTAAAATTGTTTTTTCTATTAGTGATTACGATCTATGTTTTCATAACCATTCTAATAGGTATGAAAATATGTTTTATTTCGTTTATAGCCATTTAAAAAAAAAAAATAATTCTTATTGGATTTGCAAGTCGCTCTTATAAGCTGTTTTTATGACAAATTTGGTAAATAAGAAAACTACCTAGTCTATCGTACTCGTATATCTTGTTCGTTTCTGGTTGAAACTATGCTTAGGTAATTATTAATCATATACAACCCTCCTTACAAAAGGAGACTAAAGTTAGTCGTGATTTAAAAAAGATGCTATCGCTTAATAAAAGTGTCAAATCAATGTAACATTATTTTTGAACCAAGACTTTTTACCACGTTTTATAATAAAGTAGAAAAATTACAAAACAGCGTATCTAAATAAGGCGACGGTCCCATCCCATCGTCGTCCAGCCTTCCTATCTTTTTGCGAGACTTTACTTTCTTCAAATAATTGTATAGATAACGGCGAACAAAGAAACGAACCCCCTCCACCCCCTGGGGACATTTTTAGCGCCCCTCTTTGATCAGACAACGTTTTGACGGTGCCGTTTAATTATCGGGAGAAAAAAAGGACTTTTATTGGCCGCCATTTTGAAGATGGCGGATTGATTCTAACGGTTTTTTTTAACTTTTAGATGAGTTCAATCTGCGAATGTTGAATCTGCGGTATACGGTAAAAGCTATGATGGTTTTTGCTATACTGTCATTGTTCTAACTACCTTATGTAAATATTATGCAACTCGTTCTAAATAAAAAAATAAATAATTTGGCCGATTTGTATGGACGAATGTATGAAATCTCTAATGTCGACAGCCCTTATCGGGCTATCGCGTGTGAAAAATCCGCTAGATGGCGTAATTGAGAACTGAGGTCCATCTACACGGTGATTGGTTCTTTTGATGTGAGATGGTAATATGTCACTAAACAACCAATGACGTCGAAGTTGGACCTCAGTTTAGAGTACGCCATCTAGCGGATTTTTCACACGTAATAGCCCCCATTGATGTTGCCATTTACCACATCCATTAACCATTCTGAACATAATTTGTTTTATTACTTTTGGAAATTCGCAACATTTCATACTGATCGAAAAAAAATCGACGAATTTTCAAAATTCGAGCAAATGTCGAGCAAATTGGTTGGTAACCTCTCTCTCTCTCTGGATCTGCCTAGAAATTATACTCGAGAATTTTCACACGCTTAAATACAAATAGCCACACATTATTTACTAAATCCAAGTCAAGTTTCCTCATTGAAATTGAAACAAAAGGTGCGGATCACAAAGTATACTCGTAAGTACTTTATGTGTAAAAGCCCCGTTGGTCTAATATATAGGCTGATAGTGCTGATACCTACTTTACTTTTCACTTTGTGTGCGGATGTTCCCAGAAGACTGCTTTTTTAAATATTGTTTTTTTATGTGATAAGTAGCAGATGTGCAGACGGATCACCTGATGGTAAGCGATTGCCGCCGCTCACAGACAGTTACATGCATTACCAGTAGAGTCATAGGTAAGTGCCCTTTATTTATTGGGTCTCTAGAACCCTCACTCATCCGACGAAACACCGCAGGCGCTGCTTTACGCAGGTCTTCTGCGAGGCCGTGGTATCAATCCGCTCAAGCTGGCCCATTCATACACAAGCGTGGCTCTCCCACGGTTACTGTTAGCTTGCTTACCTAATCTCAATAATTGCTAATATCTATTCGAAGATTTTTCCTTGAAAATAACAAAGAAATTAGCAAATATTGAAACATTAAAATTTCAAAGAAGATTCTTCCAACGAGAATCTCATAAGAAACCAATCTTCGCCCGTCCAATCAGAAAAAAAAAACTTTTCCCTCCAACTGTCAGCCGAGATCACACCCCAGTAATAGGGCACCAATCGGCCCCTTTTTTTACAGGCCAGAAAGAGACAAAGTTACACACAAAGTTAAAGAGCAAGAGAGATGGGGCAATGACCGGTCTCGAATTTTAATTTTCTTACTATTTGAATCTTAATTTTTCGCAGGGTGGTAGTCTGTGCTGCTCTGGCGTTTGAAGATGGATTCTCCGTTTCTTTCTATCGCTTTTTTTTCTTTGGGGTGAGAGGTGGGTGCTACGGAGGCCTTAATTTGTTTTCTTTTGATGCTGCGTAAGACGAAGATATTTTCTTTATAAAGTTTTATAAATTAAAATGTTGCGTGGGGATGGGATCACTGTCTTATTTTTTAATTTCTTTTTTTATTTAGGTATTTTTAAGAATACATTTAATTTGAGTATTGTGTTTTATATAATTTTATTGATTGTATTATTCACTTTAAAGTTTAATCTTTTGGCGCATTTAGTAGTGACCCTGGACAAAAATATAACCGCCCCGTTGGTCCAGTGGTTTAAGTACCGGGCCGTGATTTTGGGTCCCGGGCCGCAACACCAGTGGAGTTACCAGTGCGCTGCTTGCATTTTAGCTCCCTTTTCCCCCCGATTGGGCGTCCGGTACCCTCACTCACTCGGTGAAACACATCGCAGGCTCTGTTTCACGCCTGTTTGTGTTGGTCCAGGTATAAGTTGTAACTTCGTTGTTCCTAGTTTTCATAGAACAAGGAAAAACTATAGTTTGGCGCCAGGGCAATGTAGGTATGTGATGTTGTCTCTATTTATTTATTTAATGATACAGATGTGCTTTCTTCTCAGTAGAAATCGACGTTCCGAACCAGTGGTAGATTATATTATGTTTTGACATTCATAAGTGTTCTGTATGGACCTAACTTGAATAAAGATTTTTTTCTATTTCAATTTCTTTCAACAATTTCCCAACTTCAGCTCGGTACAAGACAATGTTACATGGCTAAAAAGTACTTAACTTAAACAACTTTTAAACTGTAAAATGACTTTGTGGCGTGGACAATTTTGTTATTCCTTACTTTCTTTAGAAGGCTGATAATCTCTTGAGAGCCTCGAAGAGTTTAAGTAACAAAATATCAATAACGTTTTGAACGAAAATTATAAGGCACTGTCATTTGAGCGTGCTTATATATTTTATAAAACAAATTCTACCGTTCTATAAAGACTATGAAAAGTGCTACATAAGTATTTAAAAAACATAACGGTGGAAGCTCAGTGATTAAAATGGAACTCGTCTTCAAATCGAGAAGTTGAAGGTTCGAATCCGAGCCCACTTTTCTGAACTTGTTTTTTTTCCAGGAGATACCATCATGGCCTTCACCTTGACACATGTGGGAGACAAGGTGTGTGGGACCCTAACCCTAACCAAAACCCCTGGGATGTCCATCTCAGTGCAATCGCGGTCGGATACCCCACAGCTGGGACTGTACCGCTAATCGCGCTCGCCACTTTACGCAAAATCGTGATCTAACTAGCTAGCTAGCTGGGTAATGGGTAGTGAGCATGGCCTCTCCCACAATGAAAAGCTGGGTAGTCGTCTAAAACGATTTGCCGGTCTGACCTTCGCACGACCAAACATGCGTCGGTGATCCAAAGGCTTAGTAAGGAGCCTCTGAAAATAAACTATAAATTTTCAGACCTTAAATTAAAAACGTAATCATCATCATCATCATTTCAGCCAATAGACGTCATAGGCCTCCCCTAAAGTTCTCCACACAGATCTGTCCTGTGCCACCCGCATCCAAGGGACTCCCCGCGACCTTCACCAGATCGTCGGTCCCCCTGGTGGGAGGCCCTGCCACGGCTGCGGCCTCCACTCAAGGGCCTTTCCACCCCAACGGCCGTCTGTTCTCCTCGCAATGTGCCCTGCCCATTGCCACTTCAGCCACGCAATTCTTGTAAAATGTAATCGATATTCCAAAACGTATTTTTGTGACGTTGATAAACCCAACCTTTTCCTCAGTACCATCGCCTAACGAGGTTTCCACCCAGTTATGACCAGTCTAAGCTATCTATCCGGAGGCGGTGTTCAAATTGTCTTAATTTTTCATCTCAGCGACCACCCCCTCCCCCCACCCTCTCATAATTGTTTTTAATTTAACGGAGGGACTGGGAAACGCTACAAGACTTGTTACAAGAAAAATAATGCTCATTTTGTAACGTGAATTTGTTTAAATTAAAATTATAATAGACGAGTCTGGTCCCTATTCCTTTGAGAATAAAGTATATGTTAGTATTAAGAAGGGAATTGACGCGGCGTTAATTTTAAAGCACATAATTGTGTTTACTGCTATCGATGTAATCTTTAGATACAAAATTCCATACTGAATGCGTTAGAAAAAGGTGATCCAAACAGCGCTGTCATTGGTAGTTTTACAGCTAAGTATTCGTTAGATGTTTTGAATTTCGAATGAGTATGCCGTTGAGACCGAAAACAACAATTTGACCTTTTCCTTAGTTATTGGGTTTTAAATTCCAAAAATGCCAATATCGTCTGGAAGTTGGCGGTCTTGTACCGTACTGGGGTACAAAACCGCTAACTTCCAGACTTCGGGTTGACACTAAGGCCAACTTCCAGACTTCAAGCTGACACTAAGGCCAACTTCCAAACTTCGGGCGCACACTACGGCCAACTTCCAGACTTCGGGCTGACACTAAAACCAACTTTCAGACTTTATGCTGACACTAAGGCCAACTTCTAGACTTCGGGCTGACACTAAGGCCAATTCCAGACTTCAAACTGACATTAAGGCCAACTTCCAGACTTCATGCTGACACTAAGGCCAACTTCCAGACTTCGGGCTGACACTAAAGAATTTTTGAACAGAAAAACTCAGTAAAAATGTATGACCCGACCCGGGGATCGAAGCCGTCGCTTCAAAGCGCGATCTACCCACTGAGCCACCGAGGCATTTCGTCTTATAAATTATTGAAGTCTTCTTTTGCTTCCCGGTTCGAAGACGCAAACACCAGAGCTGCGCTGGCGCGCTTCCAGCGCTCTGTCCGCCGCATCCGCTTCCGGGGCCTGAAATATGTCGCCTCCTTTTTAATGTTTCGCTTTTTGTCAAACGGGGAGGTTTATGTTACATTGCTAAGTCCTAGTTTGTTTTAAATACGACGTTAAATTTTTGTCGTTTTAATCCCATCCATTTGACTCCTCATACAAAGTGACCAAGTCACGTGACCGACTTTGTAGGTATAAGAAAGATATAATTTTTTACGCGAATTCATGTGGTTAAATAAATAAATCAATGCGCCGGACAATCACACCAATCAACCTGGTCTCATACTGGGGCAATCCCTGTACTATGAGTACCAGATGACGATAATTAACTCAACCAACCAGTCAACCCAGAACACCCAGACCCAAAAAAATTTAGAAAATATAGTTTCCTAAATTGACTTGACCGGGAATTGAGGCCGGGACCTTTGCGCTTTGGGCGAACACCTTAGCCACTGCGCCATCGAAACCCTTAGAAATGGATATTACTACTAATTGTATTAATTAATAAAAGTATCCCAGAATCACCGACATAGCCCACCGAATCAGCAAACTGAAGTGGCAGTGGGTTTGGTCACATTAGCCGCAGAACTGACAACCGTTGGAGCCATAAAGTCCTTGAGTGGAGACCGCGACTCGGTAAACGTAGTGTGGACGCCCTGCTACAAGATGAGATGACGACATTCGAAGGCTGGCTGGAGTGAGCTGGATGAGAGTGGCCAAAAATCGAGAGCGGTGGCGTGCATTGGGGGAGACCTATGTATCTATGAGCGTGGGTTGCTGATGATGAATAAAAGTATACAAAACTGTCAAATTTCTTCAATCGGCTCTCATCTTACTGTCACACACATTAGCTTGAATATCAATTGAGGAAATGTGACAGATTGTGGTAACTTGATGTGTGGCTGACTGTACGTGTAACCATGATAAAAAAAACTTAGCATAAAATCATGTCTATTTATACATAGAATCACGTCTTTTTTTACCAATGTCGACATCATTCAAAACAGATGCAGTTTTTGTATGCAATTTCCGACCACCCCACAGACGGGGAGGGGCGCTTTGTCAAGGCGTTCGAGGGGGGCGAAGGACCCCGTTTATTTTTTATCTGTGACAATTATTATTTGCTACAGCAGCGAGAAAGTACGATTTTGATGTTTTTGTTTTTTTTTAATTGATGTTTTAACCTTTTTGATTTTTATTCTTTATTAAGTAGGTAGGTAAATACTTATCTATATTCCTAACACGAGTGTTTAAATCAACTGAACAGTTTTAGATTAATGTATGAGATTTACGTAAGGATTAAAAATATCATACCTATTTTTAACGATTAAGTTTTTCTGATGTCATTCCTTTTAAAAATATAAAAACGGCCACTTTTAGCAATAATTAACATTATTGTTACTTGTCGCATGATATATATTGTACGGCATCTTGAAAAATCCAATTTACTTTTATCTATCTAAGTCTGTAATGTTTTACTTTCTTAAAAAAATATCATACTGTCGCTACAATCAGTGTAAATAGGTTGGCGGCGGTAGTATCATCTATACCTATAGCCCCTTAAGTACCTATGTACTTTATTGTACTTACTGCTTGATCTTTTGGCTACATAGTAGCAGCCGTGGAGTTCGCTAAATTTGAAAAAAAAACTCTTAAAAATTTCAATGAACAGAACTTTGCAAAAATGTACCTACAATGATGACCCGAAAATTTGAAACTGCGTAGATAAAATTCAGCGTAGCAAGTATTTCAAACAAAAAAGGACTTGTCTTTTTTAAGTCGCTTAGTGACGTCATTAGCAATTTCTTTCACCCCTTTTACCACCCCAAGGTGGTAACAAAACTTTCGTCTGTCCCCCTAAGGGGAGAAAAATAAATCTAAATTGGCCCAATCCTTTGAAAATCCCCTACTTTTTCTGGCGCCCATTTTCAAGAATAATTGCCACAGAGAAAGTTAAGAAACTTAATATTGGAGATGGGTTGTCAACTGAAAGTCGACCCTTTTGCTGAGTAAAAAGGGTGGGTTTTGTATTGGTGTCGGGAGTTTTAGTTAAAAATGTTAATTTCGAACGATGAATTTCCAGTTAGTTCATTTATCGACTAATTTATAAGCTTAAGCTTGCTTCTTTTAGATAATGTTGCGTTGTTTTTGTGAATCAAAGTGTTGCTATTTTGTTTTAATTTTAATAAGTAACGCCGTTAGTCTAGTCGCATAGGCACTGGACCGTGAGCTCGGGGTCCTAGGTTGGATTCCTGGGTCGAGCAATAAGTATATTTCGAATTTTTAGTACATACCTACCTCGAGTTTGTGATTACCAGTCCGCATTAGGCAAGCGTGGTGTTAAGCCTAATCCCATCATAGTACTTAGCGATGACTTGGTTTCTATGATGGAGTCCTTTGCCTTGCAGTGGGATATAGGCTGATACTTTACTCTATTTTATATTGTTCATTCATTACAATGAAATTAGCGATGTTTAGGATAGGTAATATAGATTTAGATTTTATTTTATGTGATAAAGGCTTCGATCATAGAAACCCTAGATAAAACGTAAACGCGTTAAAAGTGTCGCCGCCAATGACGTGATCTCGGGGTCCCGGGTTCGATTCCCAGGACTTGGGATTCCACAAATTCGAGCAAAAGTTTCCGAATTTTTCGAACATACCTCGGGTTTGGGATCACCATTCCGCATTAGGCAAGCGTGGTGATTAAGCCTAATTAAGACCCGTTCCAAGTCCGGCCTAAGTTTTTTTTTTTTTTTATATTATAGGAAGGCAAACGAGCAAGCGGGTCACCTGATGGTAAGTGATCACCGCCGCCCATGGACATCAGCTACACCAGAAGGAGTGCGGATAAGTACACGCACACAGCCAAATACGTCGGTTTTCTGTGAGGCCGCGGTATCAAACCATGATCAAAAAATCGTGCGCACTTGTCGACGCGAATGAATCAAAAAACTAACTCCTGAGGTTGTTTGTTTCGAACCTATGACCTCTCGTTTATGGATAATACGCACCTCCTTAACCACTGACCTATCGATCCTACCATCGCTCTACAGTAATTAATTAGGTAATAGTTAATTAAAAAATCTCTTTTATTTAAGAGCTTCGGTCACCAGGGGGCGCTGAGGGGTAACGTAACATAATTAAGAGTGTATCTAAAACTATGCGGCGTGAACATCCTGCCGAACCGGAAGTCGGCCATTACGTCACTTCCGGGCGAGCGAGAAACTCGGGAACTTCTAAATTAGGGTAATTTTTCACAAAATGGCGTCTGAGGTCGACCCGCCCCGACCATTGGGAAATACTTAGATTGATTTTTAATTTATTTTAAACATTTTTTTTATTAAGGACACGGTTCCAGTTTTATGTCACGGGTAATAAAATGGTCTTCATAAGTGGACTGTATACAAATTAAAAAGATGGGTTTTTCTCATGTAGTGATCTTGAGGATCACTACGGCAATGCTATATCCATCTACCTTCCTCCGGAATTGACGTCAGAGATTAAAATTCACAGATAATAAATCAAAGGAAGGTTTCTCTGTAAAAAAACACTCTTACGTATATTTAAAGATACTGATGTCAATTTGGAGGAATATGGATTTAAAGGCTGGCACGGTAGAGACATCTCTATGACAATAACCCAGGTATATAAGACAAGAAATACAAAATGGACATAAGTCATGGAAAAAATACGATTCTGACAGTTTATGAATAGCGTAGATAAGGAAAAAGTTACAAGTTTTGAAAATTCGTTGAAATTTTATCGATTCCCTACACCAAATAAACTAATAAACCATTAGCCTATAGCTGGCTGGCGAGACAAAATTATCCCCAAAAAACCGCGGAGTCACAGCGTGAAAATTAAAAAGTTAAGCGCTTAACCAAAATGGCGTCAGAATAGTTCGAGTTGGAGGGAAAGTGTTCGCAACTTTTTAATTTGCGAGCGCGCTCGTTCGAAAGTCGAATTTTTCATCGCCAAAGTTGCTGCCAGTACTGAGGTGCGAAGAGGTTTAATGGCCGCGAACTTCGCTTTTCGAACGGCATTTAAAAATAAAAGCGGAGTTTTCTGATGGACTTCCGGTGTTAGTGGGTCTTTTGTAACTTGTGTTTATTCGCTGATATGATTTTTTTCTTTTTAGTTTTTTATTATATCGTTTACAGAGTAACAGACGCTGTGTGGGTGCAGCTGTTATCTGATTTTCCAGCAGAGATGGTGTGTCTGTGATTGATTGTTTCTCTATACTTACACCGTTAAATTTTAGTCGTTTTAATTCTAAAGCCCTCATAATAGGTAACACGAATAAAGCCCCTTTAGCATGTTAGATCATCAAAATAAGCAAAATAAAAATCAGTTGTTCTATACAAAGAGGGATATTCACCGGGCGATTTATATTTTGCTCATTTTGGTGATCAAATATGCTGAAGGGGCTTTATAATTAAAACGACTAAAATTTAAGGGTTTAAACTACATATTAATAAACATGTAAATTCTATAGATAACGACTAGGCTTTAGATAAACCGAAAAAGCAATACACTAGCGCGATGTAATCGACACAAAACGCCATCTATTGGTCCAATTTGGTAACTAATAAAGTCTCAAAACGAAGTAAGGGCGAACTACTAAGATATGTATCTGTTTTAAAATTATTATTCATCCTAGAAATCAAATTATCTTCTACTAGGAATCTAGTCCAAAGTTATTTGTTTACTTATACCAAGTTAGGTCAAACAAGCTTCAAGAATATTCAAATACTTAAATTAAAGTTCTTGTACTAAATAGACTTAAGAGATTTTACGATTTAAAATAACAAATCAATCTACCAGGTTTGTTCAATTAACATCCATAAGTTAGTTAAGTATTAGTGGCAGAGTTGAGTCACCTGGCCCCTAAAGACTTCGCCATGCTGACAATAAAATGGTCGGTAAGTATAATATTTTATGTGAGGTTGCAGACGAGCATAAGGATCACCTAATGGTATAGGATTGCCGCCGCCCACATGCACCCGCAATACCAGTGGAGTCGCAAGTGCGCTGCCAACCTTTAATCGCCTTTCCCTCCAATCGGGCCTCCGGTACCCTCACTCACTCGACGAAACACAGCGCAGGCGCTGTCTCACGCCAAGCCGTCCATATATGCCGAAGCGTGGCTTTCCCATGGTAAAACAATGTGATAGGTAATAGACGATCTCTTTGTCATTCTGTGACGTCTTTTCAAAATGGCGCATTCCGTTTAAAGCATTATTTTTCTTTCATCCTCTTCCTGCCCCTTGGTTATCTGTGGTCGGCGCAGTATGTTTTCTTCTTCCATTCGTCCCTGTCATTTGTCATCGTATCATCCACCCTTTTCAGTCATGTCATTCTTCGCACAATCCTTCCATCTCTTTTTCGGCCGTCATCTGCTCCTCGACCCATTTACATTCATACCAATCACTCTTTTGGTTACATGTTCCTCCTCTCTTCTCATTACATGGCTGTATTAGTCGACATTAGCCGCAGAACTGACAACCGTTGGAGCCATAAAGTCCTTGAGTGGAGACCGCGACTCGGCAAACGTAGTGTTGGACGCCCTGCTACAAGATGGGATGACGACATTCGAAGGCTGGCTGGAGTGAGCTGGATGAGAGTGGCCGAAAATCGGGAGCGGTGGCGTGCATTGGGGGAGACCTATGTCCAGCTAGTGGACGAGCATGGGTTGCTGATGATGATGATTAGTCGACTCCAAAAATATGTATACACTTTAGGACCTTGTCACATACACATAAGAAAGTAGAACGACTTCTATTTTCTTATAATATGTATTGTGACAAGGTCCAAAAGCGTATACATATTTTTGTAATCGACTGCAAGGAAAGACGATTATTTTCTTCCATAATACCAATACCTACCTACAGCCTGTATTAAACCTTCAGTCCTCGACGTTGACAGATCTCCCACTGATGGATCATTAAGATTGTTTAGTTCAGTTTAAGTGTTCTCGATGGATTTTTCAGTTCGACGCGCTGCAAGTTGCTTAAGCCACTTTACTCTTTAATGGCGGCCATTTGTCGGAAAAACATCACGGGAACACGAAACTTGCGTAGTGCCATTTGTTCTAAATCAATAATGTACTTCAAGTGCTTTAAGTTTTACTTTTAGTATGTTGACAATGAGGAGCTTAAAGTTAAATCTGTGTGAAATACATGGCGTATTTAAGTAGTCCGCGGCATCTAACTATAGAGATGACTGTTAAAAAGTGACAGTTTGCGCACTTGTAAAAAAGAAGACTTTCTACTAAAATTGGTTTCTGACTCAAGGTCATCGCTACTCTTTCATGCCGCCAGCTATATCTGTAAACATTTACAATTACATCTCCTTAACCATGTCTTCTACCAATCATTCTGAACAACGTTCTACGTCTTGTGAAAATTCTACGAAAATTTTTTCGGCTCTCCATACATAATGTCACGTGACTAACTTTGTATAAAAGTTGAATTTTTTATGCGAATTTCCAAAAGGCAAAACATAAGTGGTTTAGAATGGTTGGTTGAAGACGTGGTTAAAGGTATGTAATTATACACAGATAGAACCTAATAGGTATACCTGTCGCATCGGAACAAAAGAGACATAAAGCATGTGAAAGGGACGGGCATAAAAAATCGGTCATGAATTCTAATTGTTCTGACTAAGTAAAGACTCGGTAAACGTAGTGTTGGACGCCCTGCTACTAGATGGGATGACGACATTCGAAGGCTGGCTGGAGTGAGCTGGATGAGAGTGGCCGAAAATCGGGAGCGGTGGCGTGCATTGGGGGAGACCTATGACCAGCAGTGGACGAGCGTGGGTTGCTAATGATGAAGTTTAGTCAGATCGTCACTTGTTCCATCATTCCTTTTTTCACTTGAAATACACTTCCGAAAAAGTCTAACAAAAGACTCCGTTAAAGAAATCGCCGTATCTTAGTTGTTTGTTGTATTCAACCCTTAATATCCGCCGTCTCACTCATTACGAAGAGATAAAATTTAAATTGCAAAGCGCCCCCCTTCGAAAAAAGGGCTAGTGGGCGCTAAAAAAGTACCTCAGGAGTAGGGTGACAAAGTGTTCAGAACTCCAGAATTTGCTCAACCAACCAACCGACCAACTTTTTTGTAGTACTTTATTTGCTCCTGGTTTTCTTAAGAGAAAACCTTAGTTTGGTACAGTACAAACACGAGCTATGAACTGAGTAGTTTTTTTTATGTAGGTAGATAAGTATTAGAGGATGGCAAATGAGATGGATACCTAGTGGATGATTTGATGGTAAACAATTGCAACACTACTATCAATCTTTAAGATACCGTTATTTTGGAGAAGTTCCTTTGGAACAGCTACGCTTCGGCATGAAAGGGCTGGCTCGTGAAGCACAGCGCCTGTGTTTAGCCGATTGAGTGAAGGTGCCGAGGCCCAATTAGAGGGAAAGGCTGTACTTGTAACTCCGCTGGTGTTGCGATTAAGCTTATCATCCGATCATCCGTCTGCTCATCTGCCACGTATAAAGTTAAAGTTTACTTAACGACGAGCAGACTTAGCAGCCTTCATACGGTCCCACTACAGGGCACAGGCCTCCATCGTAGAAATTAAGTTATCGGTACTATGATGGGATTAGGCTTAATCACCACGCTTGCCTAATGCGGATTGGTGATCCCAAGCTATGTCCGAAAAATTCTAAACATACCTAACTATACCTACGAGTACTTTTGCTGAACCCGGGAATCGCACCCAGGATAAAGGCTCGGATAAAGACCGGCCCAGGATAAAGACTTTTTAACCACTAGACCAACGCGGCGTCACATAACTATCTAATCCCGTGGTCGTCAAACTGCGGCCCGCGGACGATATTTGTGCGGCCCGCGATAAAGTAGATTTTTTTATTAATAGTCAATTATCCGTACTTATCTTCATGTAAATCAGTTTAGTGGTTTTTGAGTAGAGAAGTAATAGACATACATTTTCGCATTTTAAGAATAGTATGTACTACTATGAATAAGTATGCAAAAGCTCTTGAAACGCCTTCACATATACTGCGGCCCGGGCCCTGATGCTCACATTGTTATGTGTGGCCCTTGAACAGTAAAGTGTGACGACCGCTGATCTAAGCCACCTATAACCACCTATGCCACCTATAACATAAAAAAAGTTATTGATAAGTGCGATCAGTCCCTAAACCAAATATTCCCTCTTGGCCACCCTCCAAGGGAGGGCCAGCCCTCAGCCCTCTCCGGAATTAATATTTTTACCCGCTCCGTCTTGTTATCAGAAATTTCGGGCATTTTAATATTTTCGCTAAGATTTGGTTGGACGGCTACAGGCTTTTTATAATGGCGGCGCTTTTATTGAGATTATTTCTCTTTGTAGCTATTGATAATTTTGGAGGGTTTCAACATTCACTATGAAGGAAATTTATAAGCGATATTTTTGTTAGATACCGAATTTTCCTTTTTATATTACCTACTTACAATAAAATAATTGATATTTTTGGACGTCCGCGTCTAGTCTGCTCATCATTTATATTCCACACAGAAAAAAAAATGAATCAGTCATCATATGAGATATTGTTGTATGAAATTATCCTTTAACGTCGTAAGGCCCAGACCGCAGAGACAATAAAAAATATTTTTTTTTGTATTTTAAAAGGCTTTTGGGTCTTACGACGAATTTTTTTTTCCCGACATATAGGTAGGTACCAAATTTTTTGGAACCACTTGATATGTTTGTTGTCTATTTTTTTTATATCCGACAACATCAAATTTTCTCTAATCATTCACCGCAAACCCCAATAAGTACTCCGAGATCAAAACAACGCGTGGATACGGCCTGAAAGACCTTCCTTCCCTTATTTGTGCCAATTGAATCGAATTCTTCTTAATTCCCCATTCATTCAGTTCAGAACGAATCATTTTCTTTCTCTTTATTTCAATGGGGTAAAATATTTTGAGGGAAAATTCTTGAAACGATTTCGTAATGGTAAATTATGTAATTGGTAAACATGATTGTGAATAGACATTTTATTTCAATGTTATTTCTAATTAGACTTTATTGTATTATAGGTAAATAGTTAACTCATTAGATAATTCCGAACCATTGCTTTTTTAATTATAAAAAAAATCTCTATTCTCTACTTTTTTTTGTTTCTAACATAAGTTTATTTATAGTTTTATTTCTTTACTATTTACCAAAATTAGTTTCTCCCTATTTTTTTTCTGCTTTTGGATCGATACAGATTTTGCTAATATTCTGGCAGACGAATCCCACAAACTAACGACCATTAGTGTCGCTTCATACGACATTAAAAAAAAACAATGAAACAGATTTGTCACAAAGTCTCATTTTTTTTTAATTTGGTAAAGAAATGTGAAATATTTTTTCTTAAAATGTTTTATCCTTTCAAAGACATCCAACGCCGCACCTCATTCAGCCAGCTCATCGTCCCAATCCTCCAAAATTAAAAACAAAATCTCCTGTCACTCAGGAATTTGGCGCGATTTGTTCGGATCACTTTTCTAAGATGGCGGTCGTCATTAAATTTTCCAGCGAAACTCGGGGCCCCTTTAATTAAAAAATCGTGTCTACTCGCAAATAAAATCAATCTCCCCCATTTTGAGCCCTTTCCGAGTTTTCCAAGGAGTTTTTCTTGGACCCCTCGATTTTGCGCGTAATTATATTTGTGTAATGATTGCGAAGTTTTGATGGAATCGCCCGCTCTTTGCTTTGTCCCAATTCCTAACCTACTTTGGAAAAAAGTCATAAATTATTTTTTATTTTTGCAGAAACAATGCAAGTATATCTAAAGGTATTTTAAAATTTTAAGGTCAATTGTTTTTAAGTAGCATTTAAAAATTAAATAAATTATTTCAAAAGACGAACGAAGATAATGCACTATCGCGTGATTAGACACATTTAGTTATCTTTCATTCGAAGTTTAATAAATTAATAAGAACTGTATTTTTTTAATCAATGATTTGCAGTCTATCACTACGCTGCCGCCATGTTCCTATTATGTCTATTATCTGTGCATTCAACTATTCATCTCCCCCAACTATTGTCTTTGCCCCATTTTTAAAATTCGCCACCCCCGCGCTATCGATTCCATTTTTAAACGCTGGGCCGCGATTGGCGGGCGGGCGAGCATTTTTGTTCGAAATTCAAAAGCTTTTTCTGTAGGCGTCTTGGGGTGGGGGAGAGCCAATATGGCGTTTCTTAAATTTTGCGGAGTCCGTGAGAACGGACACTGCGGATGTTTGCTTTAATTTTAGCTAAATAAAATATTTCTAGAACAAAAACTGTATTTATCGGATCTTTTTTACCTACAATACATTAACTAGGTACTGCGTATTTTATTTAAAAAATATATCGTCTCTTAACTGTTGTCATTTTTAATAAATAAAATTGATCTAGTCCAGTTTGTTGTTATAATTATTCGCTTAAAAAAAGCGTTTAATAAAATAAAACGAAGCAATAAAGATGACGAGATCGAATTATTTTGATTTTATTTAACGTGCATGAATAAATGAATATGCCTAGAATACCTACTTTTATTGCATGCAAAACAGAGATTTTAAACTTAAAACTATATTTAAGGACTAATGTATTACAACATATAGTACCTATCAGATTATTTTTCTGTTTACAATAATTGGTAGTATAACAAAACTGTAACGAATGTACCTACATTAGTTTCAGTTTTGTTAAACTGTTAGATAACTATGAGAAATATAAATCTTCGTGTTGGGGACTTGGGGTCTTCTGGTCTGCCCCGCAGCCTAAGGGTTGAAAACCGTTTGACATGCAAAGATGGCTCAATATAACGTATACGATAACGTTATACTTAAATTTTACGATTACTGATTGTGTTTATTTTAACTGGACTATTGTAGGATTATGTCAACAGTCCTGTACTGGACACGAGATTTTCCCAATCAGAGCCATTTTATGATAAATTTCAGAGTGTAATAACAATGAAACGCATTTTGATGTGGTCATACACAGTTTCCCTCGCAATAAATTAATTTAACAATATCAGCGCACCAAATCTATCTCAGAGGATTGACATTTCTAGTGACAAACGCCACTAGGGATGTATGTATGTATACGCCTCATTTATGATGTTCTAGGCGATCGATTTAGTCCGGCTAACAAGTATGAAAAAAAAAAATTAAAACTCACCTCAAGAATCAAAAACCTAATAACTTCAAAACTGCACATTTTAACACTAGCACCTTGGCGGTCAGATCACAACTGACTTAACCCTTCAACTGCGATGGGGTCAAAAGTTGTCTTACCGGTTATCTTTGAAAACCCCGAGGGTGCCAACTGGACAATAGAATCCTTTGGATGAAGGGACCGGGAAGTAATAATATGCATGCATTATAATATTTGGACCTATTTAAGTATCCAATGGGTGTGCTATTGTATTTTGCGGAACTGACCTAACCGGTTTTTGGCAGTTGGTGCAGTTGGGTGGTCCGGGATTCGATAGGATAATTGTCGATAAGACATAATCATTGTGTCGATAATCATTGTTGGATTTTAATATTACGTGATTTTGATGACTTTAAAAATAAATTAAATGAAACTGCTTTTCTTTTGAAAGATTACCTAAATGAGATTTTTTTTGGCTTCGGGTTTTAAATCATAAGTTTTCTTTCTAATGGCAAATGTAATGAAACAACCAGGCGCTGCTTCACGCCGTTTCTTTTGTTGGTATCACCCCGGTCGTGCAGGCCCATTTATGCCGAAGCGTGGCTCTTCCACGGACATTTACAATATATTTACAGGACACTTACAACGACGTGAATATATTCTTAGTTTAAATACTATAACATAGTAGCACGAAAGAATAGCGATGACCGTTATTTTGGGCACTTGTAAAAAAGAAGACTTTCTATTAAAATTGGTTTCTGCGCACTCTTTTTTTTTATAATAGTTTTACGGCTTCGGAACGGTCCATAACAGCCAATTTCTGCGCAGTCAAGGTCATAACTACACTTTCTTGCCGGAGACTATACTCAATGTTTTTTTTCCTTCAAAACCATCGACAAGTCAACCCTTCACTGCCACAGACAACGCAAGCATTGTCCGTCTCAGCGGCCGCATTAGCATACCGGACCGGTTCTCACGCACCCGGCCATGACCGACCATGTCTCTATTAGACGAAGTTTTGCGCACCTGGAAAAATTGACACTCGAGGACTTTATATTGGGTCAAATGAAATAGTGATTTTATTAAAATCACTAGCGGCCGCATGCGCTTTCGTACTCGTGGAGTTATGTCCTGATTGAAACTAGCGCCGCCAACCTATTTACACTGTGGGCGAAAATACGATATTTTTGAAGAAAATAAAACATTACAGATTTAGATCCAAGTAAATTGGATTTTTCAAGATGCAATACAATATATTTTCTAACACGCGATAAGTAAACATAAAGTTAATTATTGCTAAAAGTGGCCGTTTTTAGCAATAATTAACAGTATTGTTATAACCACGCTTCGGCATGAATGTGCCGGCTTGACCGGAGTGATACCACGGCCTCATAGAAGACCGGTGTGTAGCAGCGCCTGTAGGCTGTGCTGTATTTCCTCGAGCGAGTGAGGGTACTGGAGGCCCAGTTGGGGGAAAAGGGGATTAAGGGTTGGCAGTACACTTGTGACTCCAATGGTGTTGTGGAAGTCTATGGGCAGTAGCCATTGCTTACCATCAGGTGATCCGTCTGCTCTTATACCATCTATCACATAAAAATAAACTACAATTCCTCTACCCAAAGGTTGTCTGGAAGAGATCGCTATTAGCGATAGGGCCGCCGATATCGTATTTGGAAATTACTATTAGCATTAAGTTCTGTAATGAGTTGTGCTATAAAGAGTATCTATCTATCTATCTATCTACAATACTTATTTTATTGATCAACATCACAGCCTCAAAACTAAAAATCAAACATCTATGAATTTTAATTAATTAAATTTATTCTTCCCATGTCCACACATCCACAGCATCTTAACCCTCGCCACAACACAAGACAAACATTATTCTAACCCGTTACAACGGCAATTAATTTGAATGAGAATGAATGGGACCCCATGGTCTGTTTGACCCGCATTTTTCTTAGCGTCTTTGAGGGTTAATCTTTGTCTTGTCTTGGCTAGTGGGCAGCTCGTGAGAACGGGCAGGGGTTGTTATTGTTTGGAGACAGATGGGAAAGTAATTAGTGAAAAAAAAAACGTTGGTCTTTTAACTACGCAGCTACGTTCATTTAATAGACGCTGTTAAAATACTCATCTTTTATTATTATGATAAGATAAGATGAGATATGATAAGAAATGATAAAGTACGCGGTTCGCAATAGTTTACCATTTGATTCGTCTACTCGTCTGCCACCGATCAAAATAAAAAAACAATATCTAACCCCAAAATATTCTCTGCTTATTTAACAAATATTAATTTTCAAAGGGGACAATGACTATTTTGTTTTGTTTTTTAACATCTAAAATCGCATTATCTGGCTCAAATATTTTGAAATTTAGAATATTATGTTGAGCTAAAAGTCGACAATAAACCATAATTATGGGCCAAACTGTCGTAAAATAATGAACAAAATATGAAGTGATTTTAGTAAATGGATTTTATACCATTTTTTTATTATATCGTTTATTATTTTTTTAAAGTAAGATAAACCTTGTGTAAATAATGCATTTAAAAAAATATATCTTCTTTACCTATTTCCTAAAGAGAGTCATCAAAGTAATACAGATACAAAGGCCTGTGGAACTTAAAATAATATAAAACAGCTTTTGCAATTTAAGTTTATCACAAAATACAGAGTGTTATCAGTGAATATATTTTATGCGAAATTGCAAAAGTCATAGAACAAAATCAAATGTTGTTAAAAATTATTGTTAGAAGACAATTATTGTTAGGAGAAAATAATACGCCCTGTATGCATTAAATCTGTACTCTAGCGGCGGGTAGCTAAACTAAATTTATAGGTTCGCCATCTATTGTTGGGAAGCTGTATATTTTAACGCCATCTGTACAAATGCAGAGGTACTATTTTGTAACGACATCTAGTGATCAGTAGCGACATGTATAGACGCTCCTAGCGGCGAGTAGACAAAACTTTGCTGCAAAAAGAGAAATAAATTTTGTAAATAGCGTTTATGATAAAACCATTAACAGAAACTAGCAAATGAATTTTAAATAAATGGAGTTTTAATAAATATAGTACCTAAGTATAAATGCCAAAGTCCAACTATTAATTTCGCCGAGGTTTATTTTTCTTACTTTTTCTACTCTTCAATAGATAGAGCTAGTAGTATTTTAAGGGGTGGCTTTCTTTACGCTTGTTTACTTGCAGGGAAATAGTCTCCCTAACGGTAACATTTTTGCCGTAGAAATTTCGTCTTGCTGTGTTTTTGCTATAAGAAGCACATCTATTCATCCATAGCGTACTTTTTTATAAATTAAAAACTTTTTTATGAGACAGGGAGGCAAACGAGCAAGTGGGCCACCTGATGGTATTTATTGTAAGGATCGGATCTGAGAGGTATAGGGGAAAATCATCTTCTCATCATATCTACCATCTTTTAGACTCCTGGCGGATGTTTCCTAACAGGATATTTCAGGCACCAAATGCCTGGCGCAGGAATCGAATCGGGCACGGGGAAAAAAAGTATGTAGTTGCTATCGATTTATAGTGCGACTTACTCATTATCAGCTAAGCCAAATGTGCCGCTGTTAGTATTTAAAGCCTGTTTCACAATATACGCATAAGTTCTACATAGGTAGGTAAGTAAGCTATGCTTATGATAATAAAAATCATATGTTAATTAATTTCCTAGGAACTTCATTAAACGGTGTTCGGTTTATTATCCAAAAATAAAATGTTCCGATTTTCTCCGTTTTATTATTTTCCGGAAGTTGATCAACTTTAGGTTGGGATTATTTTACGGTGACTGATCGGGAGGCGCATTTGGTAGTGACCCTGCCTCATACACCAAAGGTCATAGGTTCCATCCCCACACTGAAAAAATATTCGTGTGCTGCACACTTGCGTTTATTCAGTGTATGGGTTGAAAATATGTATTTACTATCCGTTCGGATAAAGAATGGGATCTGAAATAGCGACGAATCTATTCACTTCTCGCTCGCACGCTATTTGCAGTATAGACGGAAATAGCGTGCGAGTGAGAAGTGAATATATTCGCCACCATTTCTGATCCCATTCTTTATCCGCACGGATAGTACGTGTTATACACCTGCTTTTGCTTAAAAGGAGACACCAGCCATTGAATATATTGCTCACATTTTAGCGAAATAAACAATTTTTATTTTATTTTATACCTATTTTGTGTTTCCTATGTTGTCTGATATCTGTAACACAATGCTTAAGCTACTTAGTACAGCGTCAGGTTAATAATTATATGAGATGTGGTGAGAGGTTGTACATAAGTTACTCGTCTTGCTAATTCACAATTTATAAAAAAAACTACATTAACTCGATGTAAATGCGGCGGAGCGCGTTCCCCAGTGTAAACAAAAAAAAAAAAACAGTAGCGCTACCATGAGTTGACATCTAAAACTGACATAACGTAAACTATTGCTCTGTCTCTTTCAAATGCGTGACAATGAAAGAGACAAAGCGATAGTTTTCGATAGCGAGGATAGTATTTCAAACTCATGGTAAGGCTACATTTCAGTTGTTTGTGTTACGAAGCCTTTTCTGATCAAGTCCGTTTTTTCCAGTTTTACATCTAAATTTGTCCTTTTTTTGCTCCGAGTATTTTTCGTTAATCACTGTTGTTTAGCCACCACGGCTTTAAAAAGGCGGCACAAGCCACCAATTAGCGGCAAATCGCTGGACAAATCGCCCCGGGGCGGGAAAAACGCGCTAACAACCGGGGGCAAGTGAATTAATCACTAAAACGGCCTTTACACGATACGGGAAGGATATATATTTCGAAGGCCCCGGGTTCGATTCCCGGTCAAGTCAATTTAAAAACTATATTTTCTAAGTTTTCTTTGGTCTGGGTGTTCTGGGTTGACGCCCCCAGTTAATTCGTCAGTACCTATAGTACAGGGGTTGCCCTAATTTGAGACCAGGTTGATTGGTGTGATTGTCTGGCGCATGATTTGTGTGATTGTCTTTTTATGTACGGACATATCATGTGCAATTGGTGATCAGTAGATGCATCTACCCAATGTATCTAATACATGTAACTGAGGCAATAAATGATTGATTGCAAGAGAACGATGTTTGAATTCGGATGACGTGTGAGATTGAGATAGATCACGAATGCCCGCGGACGACGTAAGCTGTGAAAACGTGACGAAATATTTTTTTTAAAAGATTCATCAATGAATATTTGCTTATTCCATACCCTGGTTTCCATTGCCCCATCTTACATACATGAAGGAAACAATGTACTTACAAATTCATCGTAGGGTTCAGGTGGGTCTCAAACCAACAACTTTCCACATTTTGGGTGGTATTCTACCAATCAATTAAACTGACCGAATTACTTATTAAGCCCATGATTTTTTGTAAGTGCTTGATACGCCATGAGATGACCTGCCACCGAGATCCTGAAAAGTTGTGGATTCGGACCTACCTGAACCCCACGATATTTTTTAAAGTGCAATATTTGCCTAAGAAAAATTGCAAAGAATTTCTACAAGAAAAATAAAAATATCTCTAACATTGATCTGATTCCCTACTAAGAACTTACCTTTATTTATTTCGCAGGGGGACTGCCGTCGACCCAAGAGATGAGCTGACTACCTTATGCATACCCAGACATCGGAGGGCAGCAGGGTTTTGTGGTTCCCTCCTCTGCCGGAGACTTCTCCAAACAAGAAAGCGGGTAGAGAGAGGTATACCCACTAAACCCTACGGTTCGCCCCCATCGCCCATATTGGGGGCATTGGGCCTCCGGTACCCTCAGTCGACTAAACACAGCGCAGATGCTGCATCACGCCGGTCTTCTGTGAGACCGTATCACTCCAGTCGAGCCGGCCTATTCATCTCAAGACTCTCTCACAAATAAATTTCACTGGATGAATCCATTTGTCAAAATGTATGTGTAAAAAAACGTTACGTGTAAAACCCACATCACCGACCGGATATCCTGGAAAAAATGCCGGACACTTAAAAAGCGATTTATTATCCGGACGGGGAGGTCTTGAACACCAACAGGTGGCCACCCCCGTCGTGGGAAAAACAGGATTTTATTTTTCAGAGTCAACATTTAAAATAGAGCTATGGCATACTGTAATCTGTAGCGCTACCATGAGTTGACATTGAAACTGACGTAACGAAAACTATTGCTTTGTCTCTTTCAAATGCGTCACAATGAAAGAGACAAAGCGATAGTTTTCGATAGCGAGGATAGTATTTCAAACTCATGGTGAGGCTACTGAGGACGACTTACCTACCTAATATCTACTTACTTTTGTACACTACGTCCTTTGTCAATTTGGATTCAGTATTTTTATGTGATTGGTGGCAGACGAGCAGACGGATCACCTGATGGTAAGCGATTGCGGCCATAGACACCTGCAACACCAGTAGAGTCCAAGTGCGAACCCCTTTAATTATAAATCTAAAATAAATAGCTTTAAATTTTTTCAAATGTACTTATATCGATTTGGAAATGTTGTATACTAAGCTTATGCAAATATGGATTATTTTGATTTAAAATAGAATTTCCTTTTGAGGAATTATCGGAAATCTTATTAGATTTTTTAAATGATAACTACCATTCCATAACTTGCTGGTCAACCTATATTCCAATTAGTTTGTGACAACGGATGTTAACATTTTAATTTGTAAGCTAATAAAATCCATGATTTATTTAACTACTCTTCCATAACTTGTTGGTCAATCTATATTTTTATAGCTGGAATTTTATAGCCACACTTATGATTTTGCCAATTTCAAGAGTTTAAAGAGTTTATTTATTCCAATTAGATTACTTATGTAATGACAATAATAAATAATAAATAAATCACATCAATCAACCTGATCTCAAACTAGGGCAACCCCTGTACTATGTGTACCAAATGACGATAATTAACTGGGGGCGTCAACCCATAACACCAGACCCAAGAAAACTTAGAATATGTCTTTTCCTAAGTTGACTTGACCGGGAATCGAACCCAGGACATTTGACGCTGCGAACACCTTAGCCACTGCGCCATCGAGGCCTCAACCTCAAGCCATCAATGTTAATATTTTAATTTGTAAGCTAATAAAATCCATAAAGCGAATCTGACATTAGTGTTATGTAAATGTGGTGTCCCGCAGTTGGTTGGCGCCACGGCTGTGTCCCGCGTCCCGCGTCCGGTACGGGACGTTTTTCTGCTTTTTTACAAGTCCTCGGGGTGCCCAGTAGGGTGGTAGCATACCACACGCATATTTAAATGTTTGTTTTCGACAGAATCACATGCTAAATGAGGGATTGACATTGTTTTTTTTACATTATAGCGGACAAACAACAAGACGGCTGACCTAGATCGTAAGATATCACCGCCGCCCATAGACATCTGCAAAATCTGAGGCATAACAAATGCGTTGCCGGCTCTTAAGGAAGGATTAAGCCCATTTCTTGAACATCACATTTTTTTTATCGTATAGTGTGTGAATTTATTTATTATTTTTTTTGTTCCTTGTTTGTTCGTCCATAAACTTGTTTACTGCTATGTTTTTATGGGTCTTACTTCATGTACTTGTGACTAAACTGGTGTTGCAGGTATCCACGGTCGGCGGCAATTGCTTACCATTAGGTGGTCTGCCTGCCTCGTCTACTACCTATCACATAAAAAAACTATCTATCTAAAATAAAGACATCAGCCCCCCTCCCACTGCACCCCGCCCTTACTCACCTTGTTAGCATTCATACCGCGGTCGGATCTGGCGCATTTTTCGCCATTTTCGCCATTTACACGAGTTTTTCGCCATTCACACGGGTTTTTCGACATTTAACGCTGTTTATTATTCCGTTGGGGTGTTAATCTTCCGCCCCGGGCTTTATTTTTAAAACGTTTATGAGCTGTCCGCAAAAAGAATGATTTCAAATGCGAATTTGTGGAATCCGTTGAGGATTCTCCTGGTTTTTTTTATTCTTATTTGGGTGTGAATGAGGATGGGTTGCCCCGATGGTACCTAAGTGAATACTTTACATAAACGGGACTAAACGCTAGTTTATTTAGTGGCAGTGCAAATATCGAAAATGAGAGGGTATCTGAAGATGCACAAGCCGGGCGTAGCAGACGACGCCGTGCGCCTCCAGTTCGCTTGTGACCACGGCTGTTGTAACGCTGCCGAAACGTCAAGCAGTAAGTGCTAGAATGTACTTATTTAATTTCGTCGCGTTTAGTCCCGTTTATGTAAAGTATTTGTATAATGCAACGCGAAAGTTTAAAAACATAACCTAAGTGAATGTTAGACTGGTGTTAAATGATGAGGAGAATGAATTGGCGACCTCTTGTGTTGCCAATACTTTCTACCTTCAACTTCTTACCTATTTTCATTCAGCAATCTCTTTGCACTGCCTTACCCCCATTGCCAACACGCTGTTTCCTCTCCTCTACCTAATGGTTGTCTGGAATAAATCGCTACAAGCGATAAGACCGCCATATTGTACTGTCTATAGCTGTTGTTTTACTCATGTATTCTATTTCTGTGCAATAAAGAATATCTAGCTATCTATCTACCTTGATACCGTTGTAGTATTAAGTGCTTGGTGTATTTATTTTTCATCAAAACCGTTATGAGTAAGTTCAACTAAATGTTGTTGTGTATACAGAAACATTATGATAACTTTTGTTATTCATCAATTCTTGTTTGCGAAGATTGTATGGAAGTTAGGCGTTATGGCCGCCCGGGGCGTTGTGGAGCAGTTGGCTGATTTATTCGTTCACACATGACCTGACCATTTGTTTATACTTTAGCAGAAACTGCTGGCATGACCGCTGTGATACCACACAGCCTCACAGAAGACTATGATGAGATTAAGCTTAAACCAGGGCTTAATGCAGATTGGTGATTTTAAACCCGCGCTATGTTCGAAGAATAGGCGTGATGACTGGTCCTAAAATTTTATGAAATTGATGTTATGATGGATTTGAAATCAAAAATAACTCTGTGCTACTTAGTTCAAATTTAAAAATATTTCGTGTACATCTGTCTGTATGATCGTCGAAATGTGGACAATGAAAGTCGATTTTAAAGTGTTAAATTATCCAAAAATCCGGTTATCATTGGATATCCATCCAACCCATCAAAAAAGTAACATTTATTAAGAAATAGCGGCCGCCCGCGACTTCGTCCGCGTGGAAAAGTAACTTTTTACCCCCCTTTTAACCCCTTACAACCCCCTTTTTGCAATAAAAAGTAGCCTATGTCCTTTCTCAGGGTCTAGATCATCTGTATACCAAATTTCATTTATATCCGTTCAGTAGTTTTGGCGTGAAAGAGTAACAGACAGACAGACAGACAGACAGACAGACAGAGTTACTTTCGCATTTATAATATTAGTATGGACTAGTTGTCTTAGCGCAACATTTCACATAGCTATCATACAAAATGTATACGCCACTAGTAGAAAATACATAGTGACGTCACGGATATGTAGCGATTTTATATGAAGCCTTTTTTTATCAAGTTCAAAACGGTGATTTTCAAATCGTGATATCTCTAGAAGTTTTTAAGATATCAAAGTAAATATTTTACCAAAGTTTTTGTGAATGAGGAACCTTACGATGGCATAACAAATTAAAAATAATTCGTCATGCCTATTCGAAACATACTTTTACTCGACCCAGGAATCGAACCCGGGACCCCGAGATCACGGCCAGGTACTTAAACCAACCAACTTAGACCAACGGGGCGTTACTTTATGCACTAAACTAATATATAACTTCAGATGGATCTTAAACTAATAAGTATGCATGATATAACGTCGGCCAGTCCAACGCTATGAGTAAAATAGTTGGTGTATCGAGCATAAATTTTATTGGCTAATCTCCCGCCCGCAAGATTCACTGGCTTCAAATTTTAAGATATACGAATTTCGGTAGCGTTAGCAATGTAGTATTGCGGAGAAATTAATTAACTTTGATAAAAGGTAACATTAAAAAATTGTAAATTTTTTTACATTCACGACGAACAATATTTAAAACATAAACCGCCTAATAATAAACGTAGGTCTTAGCTTAAAACTGATGCTGTCACTTTTATTTGTTAATATTGTAAAAGTGACAGCATCATTTTCAAACCTTGAAAACATTTGTAATGTAATAAGGGGGAAAGAGGTCAAACAATAAGCTAAGGTACAGACAGCCGCACATCAGGTTACTACAATCTGTCAAATTTCTTCAATCGAACGTCACCATTATGTCAAACGTATTTGGTTCAATATCAACTGAGGAAATTTGACAGATTGTAGTAACCTGATGTGCGGCTGTCCATACATCACCATCGATTACAATCACCTATCAATATGAATTAAAGAACTTACCTTCCAGTTTCTTTCTACATAATTGACAATAGACTTGCCCTTAGCTGCTAACTGAACCCTAGAGTTAAAAAGAATCCTATGGTGGAGCAAGCTTTGGGGCTGTCACTAACAATGTGATGGCATTTTTGAGATACCATTTCACACCCCGCCTAAAAACCTAGGATTGTAGGTATGAAGGAGGAAACACATGATCTGGATGGGCTTTCCATGACTTGATGGACCTAAACCGGAGAAGCTAAAACTCTTGCACACTCTTGAGGCTGAATTTGGTGGTGGAAAATAGACGCAGGAAGGGTGTTCCACTCCTTGGCAGTGGACATCACGAAGGAGGATGAAAAGCGCTTAGTAATAAGTTGATTCTTTTTGTTATATTAAATGGGTTAGCACTTGACCTCATCTCACCTGATGGAGAGTGACAATGAGGTCTAAGATGTAGCGTGCTTTCCAGAAGAAGCCTATTCACTCTCGACTTAAAGACACCCACATTGTAACTCTTTGGGAATACAGAAGCCGGAAAGTTGTTCCATTCCTTAGCAGTTCGTATTAAGAAAGAAGAAGCGAAACGCTTTGTACGAGCTGGTGGAACTTCCACAGTGTAAGGGTGGATTATTTTCGTCTTCCGCATTGTCCGGTGGTAGAAAGGAGAAGGTAGTATCAGGTCGAGAAGCTTCTTTACTCTAAAATAAAGACGACTAATTTGCGGACGCTACTTATTTTATTAGGTCAACTTCTAACAACGTCTTTGCGTTTAATCAAAGGAAATTTCCAATTAAATAGATTACGATCGGCCCGGCCCGGCCCGGACGGGATGGACCCGGATTTTTGCCCGACTTCGCAGAGGAAGGTTGTGTTTGGGCAAGGAATTTAGGCACAATTTTGTCCATAAGTAGGTATACAACCTGTTATAGGAATTGGTTGGTCAGCTATCATAGAATGGAATACTGATAAAAATCATTCGACATTGAAGTCGAATTTAGAGATTTCATATCTACATTTGTCCATACAAATCTCAAATTCGACTTCAATGTCGAGTGCATGAGAATTGTCCATCTGCTACCAAATGTTTTATTTTATTTTACTTATTTAGTTTTCAAAATCTACAGCTCTTAAATTTTACTATTTAAAATGTATATAAGTACTACTTACAGCCAATAACAGATTTTAAATACATTAAACAAACTTATATAAATACAACAGCCAAGGGGCAGCAAAAAAGGGGAAAAACAAAAAACCTTGCGCGTAATTATGTATTTATGTGTACGTGTGTGTGTGTTTTGTTGCCAAGTTCGGCCAGCTTGGGGCTACTAAGACAAAACAGTCGTACAACAAATCATCAAAGCCCAGTTGGCTGTCCAAGGTACCGCTGGAGGGATGAAGTTGATGAAGATTTGCGTGGACTCTAGGCTGATGACTGGCTGGAGGTGGCGCAGAACCGACCTAGATGGAGGCTCTTATTATAGGATGCTACTTTGGGTCGCTGCGCCAGCCTAGTTGCTTAGCCCCCCAAGTTATTTTGAGATAAATATATTCAATAATACAGACACAGCCTTTTTTACATTGTAAACAAGTAAGTAAAACATCTATAAATTATTAAAACGGGAATTAACGCGACGTTTATTTTTAAGTACATTGTAAGTACTTACTGCTTGACGTTTCAGCTACGTTGCAGCAGCCGTGGTCACAAGCGAACTGAATCAGTTCGCAGTTACAATGCAACGCGAAAATCTAAAAAACTATTTAAGTAAAACATTATAATCAAATTAACATTTTACTCGTGGGAGGGCCACGATTCGGCATGAATGGGCCTGCAGGTTGCTTCTGGTGTTGTATTCCTGTTAGCTATTACAATAGCTTATTTGATACGAAATCAAGATTTGAACATTTAACTTCAGTCTACTCAAGTTAATGAACATATCAAACAACTAGAGCGGACAACTTAGCTTAGATCCTGTCTAAGAAATTACAACATTAATGAGGATATTATTTAATGCAGCAAGCGTGATTTGTTGTGCCAACTACAGTCTGGCAGCTTGCCAGGCGTCCTGGCAAGGCCTGGCAAAGGTCTCCGTTGTGACTTTGCTTACATAGGAACCTCTTTTTAGTAATTAGACTGCTTCTAGGCCTTAGTAGGCCTACTGTTGGGTGTAGCCTTAGTGCCCTAAAAGTGTATAATTAAAAGAAGTATAAATTAAAGTACACCAAATTTTAATTACTTATTATAAACCATAAACTATATACAAAAGAGTACGGTTGTGACCATCGCCAACACCTACTGAGAAAACTCAACTCTTAGAGATATTAATTACTAGCGGCCGCCCGCGACTTCGTACGCGTGGAGTTAATTATTGACACTTACCGTCATATTTTGGACAATCCACACAATATATTTTTATAAATTGTAGCCTATGTGTTATTCTGATGTATAAACTATATTGTGGTAAAGTTTCATTCAAATCCATTCAGTAGTTTTTACGTGAAAGAGTAACAAACATCCATACATCCATACATCCATACTTACAAACTTTCGCCTTTATAATAGTAATAGTAGGATAAGGATTGCTAATCTATTGCGTTATGTTAAGGCACCTGTAATGATAGTTTAAGCTATAAATAAATAAATAAAGCACAATCTACCACATCAATATGTAGGCCCAATAGGAGAAAACGGGGTTAAAAGTTTGGCAGCGCACTTGTGACTCTACTGGTGTTGCGCGTGTCAATGGGCGGTGGCAATCGCTTACCATCAGGTGATCCGTCTACTCGTCTGCCAGGTATCACATAAAAAGCTTAAAACGTAAGGCTGTCTCGTAACCGGCCAGAATATTGTACACTATTAAAAAAAAAAAAAAAAAATGGGTAAAATACTTTAGGGATGATAACGTATTTTACTTTTTGAAGCTAATATTTATTATTATACAAGGTAAGTTGAAAAAAATTACTTATAAGCCTTCGCCTTGATTTTCTTCGCGAATGTTCGCAAATTGCGAAACATATCCCCCCCACAAAACGGAGACAAAAGTAGGTAGTACATATAATAGTTTCAATATGTGATGTTGTCACATTAAAAAGCTCCAAATGAAAGTGACAGCATCAGTTTAAAAAAACCAATAGAATAGATTGGAATAGAAATCATTTATTTCAACTCATACAAAGTCATATACTTAAAATTATTACTTATTTATTAATCTTATACCTCATTTTGTAATAAAGCTTGGTAATAAGGGATAGAACACTTAAACATATTGTATTTTTCCCAGTTTAATTTGTAGAGCGTAATTTCAATAAAATAGGTGAGAAAATAACATAGAAGCCATTTTTCGCAAATGTTCGCAAATTCCGTAACACATAGTATCGCTGAGCGCTTTGCGCCAGAGCGAGGTGGCGCGCTCGCGGCGAACAAACACGTAACTGAGAACTTAGTCATCTTATAAGTACGTTCCAATTTATAAAATTGTGAATCGGGAAATCGTTAGAGAGAATGGGAAAATACCGTGCAACAAAAAGAGCCTACCTGGGACGGATAAATGGTAGAAGACCAGTTAATTATATCAATTAATTATGAAGTTGATAAATATGTTTTTCTAAAGCAAAATATATTTTTCTCCGACCCATAAAACTTATTATAAACCTGCGAACAAAATTTCAATTTTGAATAGTTGCCTAAACATAAAAAAATATGAATCTAATTTTGAGCGCCCATAGAACATTGTATGGGATAATTAAATTGTATTTTTTATATATGTATGTACGTACCTACATGTAAGGGAAAATAATTTAAGTCTCCTTGGTTGATTGCAATGCTTGATTAAAATACGAGCATATAATACGGGTAATATTACGTTAATAAAATATCAATAACACTTTTTTTTCGATTTATGAAATCATGAAGCGATCTCTAGGTAAAAATAACACCATGAGGCGATTAGATTATCTCTGAAAGTATTTTAAAATATCGACTAAACTCTGGTTTTTAATCATATGGAGTAACTGACAGATGTCAATGTGTCATCCCCTGTCAAAATGTATAGAAACTTGACATTTGCATCTGTCAGTTTTCTCCACATCATTTAAAATCAGAGTTTATCTACCTCAATTCCGAATCTCAGAAAACTCAGCTACCTCCCCGCAGCCACGAGCCCTCACTGTCTTGATACAGCATATAAGTCGATCGTGGGGTGGTTTTTACATTCACCCCTCAAGTATACCCACCCCACCGCGAATCACCCCACATCACCCCGCCATTGCATCTCCAACCCTATTCCTATCACTTTAAAGTTGATTTTAGCTTCCGGATTTAATCACCCCACTAGCTTTGCCCGGGAACTGGGGGTGGTAATCTTAATATTAATATCGTCTTGGGATGCTCCTTATATGACGAAGTTTTATGTTGATATGGTATGTTGTGTCTATGTTGGATTATACGGCGCATCTTGTAGTTTTATGTTCAACATTTATGTGGGATTAATGTGTATTGAATAGTGTATGACTTAGTTGGTTTTGATGGGCTGTAAATGGTGATATGTATGTACAAGTTATGGTTAGTGGTAGAAAGAGGTACGTTGTAAAATCATTCGGTCCTTAAGGTATTAGGCTGAGCTTCAATGTCGGTAACCAAGGAAGAAAATAAAGTACTTACATACCTACAATTTCTTCAGGTTTGCAGCAACCTACTTATGTATTATTTGAATGGAATTTGTAAATTTTTATATTATCCTTGCCGTCTTCAAAATTTCAATTTGATAATTCACGAGTATCTATTTTATGTTTTTATGTATTGCCTTATCTTATTTACTTATGTATAAAGAGGTTAATGTAATATTCCACGTCAAGGCTTATACCTAAGTAAACCGTAAACTAGAAATACATGTTCGATGTAATTGACTCTCAGCGCCATATGGGGTTATCGCGTTTAAAAAATTCGCTAGATGGCGTACTGTAGATCTGAGGCCCTGATTTGAGATGCTTATTTTGATGATCTAACTTGCTATTTGATTTCATAATCATCAGAAGAAGTAATGAAATCTAATAACATGACTTGAACATAACGTTCTTTACCTGAAGATGTCTGGTAGAGCCACCTATAGGATCACGTCACTTGTACAGCTCTTAAATTCTCTATGTTTCTATAGCAACATGAAATATTAATAAATAAATATTATATCTAGATACTTTTATAGGTCGGAAGTTAAGTCATAACTACCGCACGACGTTACTTAACCTTAATGCTCATTATCTTAATTATGTATAGTTTTTATGTCTGTTAAAATAAAGGTCAATATTTTTACTTAAGTGACAATTAGAGTTTAATTAACGTCTTTGAGTGCGGCATGAATGATAACTCCTGTTGGCACATTTGGTAAAGTCCATGCCTCACACCCCAAGAGTCGCAGGTTCGATTACCATTCTCGACAAACCTTTATAATGTAGATTAACACTCGTATTTTTCAGTGTCTGGGTGTTAAATATTAAATGTGCTATCATCGTTGATCTGATGAAATTCCGAAAACTTGGTATCATGAATACAGGGTGTATTCTGTGAACATTTACAGCCCCTTAACCACGTGTTATCTCAACCGTTAGGTATAGACAACATTTGTTGTACGACTTTTGTAAAATCGACGATTTTTTTGACTCCCCATACAAAGTGAACAAATCACGTAACCGACTTTGTATAAAAAGTTAAAAATGTTGTTCAGAATGATTGGTAGAATAAATGCTTACGGGATGTAAATGTTCACCGATAGGTAAACCCTATAGTGTTTTAGTAAGTTAGATCACTAATGATCTATGTATGGGAAACCAACGTGGATAAATTAAGTCGGATGGGCGTTCTATTTTGCAAATGTTGTTGATCTAACTTGCTAAAGGGAATTAATTTATTTGGTGATACCTACCATTAAGAGGGCTTTGCCAAACAATGCCGACAAATAACAACTAAAAAACGGTTAAAATAACCTTATTTGTTACTCACAAGTCGTTGTTTGCGACATAAACAACCAGACCCAACATAAGTTAATAAATATTTTTTTGTACCTGTCTCTACCTTCTTCTTTTCTATTTTTTTCTTTTATTCTTCTTCTTTTTTATCTCTCTACCATGAAAGATTTCTATTCTCGAACATTATATTTCTAGGCTACTTATCACAAATACCTAAGTATAAAAAAACAAGGAAGTATTTTGGGTAATTATCATAAAAAAAATATAAACTTGTATAATAAAAAGTAATGTACTATACCTACCTACCTACGTATCGACTTAAACCAATGTAAGTTTAGCACTTGAGTATCAGAATCTACGATGACTGCACATGTAAATACTTAACACCCAGTCACTGAAAAATACGAATGTTAATCAACTTTATGAAGGTTAGTCGAGAATGGTAATCGAACCTACGACGGTTGAGGTGTAAGGCATGGACTCTACCAAATGTGCCATCGTGAGTTATCATTATTTTTTATAAGTGGGTTACTTATCTTTTAAACTGCCGCACTCAGAGACGTTAATTAAACACAAATTATCACTCAATTAAAAATATTGACCTTTATTTTAATAGACATAAAAACTTATAGTACCTACATTATTAAGATAATGAGTATTAAGGTTAAGTAACGTCTGTGAGTGCGGCAGTTACGCCTTAATTTACAACCTATAAAAGTATCTAGTAGGTAGTCTAACTTTCTAATGAGAAATATAATCATAAGATAATACTTAAGCATTTAATTACAAAACCCAATTATAATAAACATGGATCTTGCATTATGGAATCCATTACCGCCCACCTGACTTTTCGACCAAAAATAATTCCCTCGCGCCCAAAAACGAAAACATCCACCATTTTACATTTCCCGAATCCCGCCAAATTAAAACTAAATCGCGCGACCCGAATTCAAATTTCGAACCCCCACACTACTGCAAAAACACCAATGAGCGTCGCCCATTTGAATTTCGAACGCAACTATAAAAGCGGGCAGGTATCGCCAACCCTCCGTAAGAATTCAGTTTTGCAAAAATATACGAGTAGTTATATTGGCGGGGGGGTGCCCCCGAGGAGGCGAGCAGGAAGTGGGGTAGAAGCAACGGGGAGTTTCTGCGTCGGGCGGGGTGTCTCCTAAAAACGGTTAAGTAGCACCCCCTTCCCTCTATAACTATTTTATGCGGTCCCCTTAGAAAGACAGCGTAGATGGGGCCCGCGATACGCCGCTGGCTCAGGGGAAGATGAAATTTTAATACGTCTACTCCGTTAAGAATTCATGTTGGATTTATAATTAAATGCCTAATTAGGGTATTGCGTTGTTTTCGTGCGCGCGCTGAATTTTAATTTTTATTGCCTGTCGTTTTGTTTTGTTATTAAATGGTCGCGTTAAGAAGATTTGAATTTAAATTATTAATTAAGAAATCAGTGATGCTGTAACATATGCACGAGGATGGAGGACGTTTCATTTACTTGAATACTTACATAGGTGTAGGTAATTTAGTAAATATGACTTATTACATAACAAAAAAAAACTACGATAACGACACTTTCGTGCAAAATTATAAGATTTCTATACATGATTAATTTGTCACGTTGTTAATAAAAAAATAGTTTAAGATAAAATATGTTAATAGAAATAAATTCAATAGCATACAAGTAGGTATTCTTTTCTATATTTATACTAGTTACCTATACAATATTTAGTATAAATTATGGTTCAATTTGTTTAATGTTATTGCGAATAAAATAAAGATACTTTCTTTATAAGTATTTATAAATTAATATTTATTATGACTAAAACACAGGTACCTAACCTGATATTATATGTATGGTAGACAGTACAGAAAACATTCTTTTACCCGTAAAAAAAATAATTAGCAGTCAAGTAAAACTCAATTAGCCTAAAGTATTTCCCCCAAACGAGCCCTTGCGTTAAACAAAAAAGGTGGCTTATCAGGCGTCCACTGTTACTTGCTTCATTAAATTTGGCTTCGCCGCGCGGCTTTTAAAGCATTAGTCTTCAGACCCACTCTTAAGTGGCTCATGGTGGAATTTTACAAAGCGCCTAGCTTTTTAAATTAGTGGAGTTATTTTAGTAGAAGTTGTTAAGGTAAGCGAACGCTTGTGAACCGTTAAATGGTATATTAAGAATGTATTTTTAAACCTTTAAAATATGTGAAACTTTTCTTGATAATTTTGTCTCTTCACAAAAAATGTTATTGTTATTATTAATGAAAATAAATAAGTTACTGTTTAATTTACTTACAGTGCTAAATTTGGTTTACATTAAGTTTAAGTAAATATTTGTTATATAATATAGCCACGCTTTTCAAGCCGTCTGACAAATTTTATGATGAAATTATCCTGTAGGTAAATAAATATTTCTTAGGTGAAAGATAAAAAAAACCTTCTCATATAAAGTGACTAGTTAGTTGATATACCTACTATAAATGATTAATAAATTTCTGGCACCCAATAAAAGAGATCCACAACATTTCGAACTCAAGAAAATGATCTCAATGATTGTAATCTGTTTGTAAAATAATTGTAAGAAAAAATCCGACTTAAAATATTCACCAAATATAAATTACAGTCTTCAATTTTTTACAGAATCACAGGAAAAATGGAAAACTCTAGATACGTCTTATATTATATCCTTTTCTCCAAGTATGAGCATAAAATTATGTAGATAACACTTATTTCACTTAACCAAAAATATCCACTTTTAAACCAAATTTACTCAACTAAAATCGCACGAAACTGGAAGTCGTCTGCAAGAAACGAAGAAGTCAACTGACCAAAAATAGTAAAGCCTTGACCCATATCCACCTGTGCCTCAAAAGTAGGACAGGTTACTAGCCCTTCTTATTTTTTGTAGGGGTGACAATAAGAATACGACACGCGTTTGTAAAAGAAACAAGTCCAATTTGTGTTGCAGTGACTCTTCGTGGGAATAGTGTCTTTTTTATGAAAACCTGTTATGACTCGAGTTTGAATTTGTGTGTGTGTGGGAGAAAATGAAAAAAAAAATAGTAGTCAACACTCTAGCAAAAACATGTGAAATTTAATTACAAGCAAATGTCATTTTATGAGGAGTTATTCTTTTGTCTTTAATGATCTTGATAAACAAAATTGAGGATAGAATTTTTGAACAGTGGCTTAATAGACAAATGTAAGTGGCCAGCACATGCAAGTACTATAATCGGTCAATTTCCTTCAGTTGATAGTGAACCAAAACGTTTGACTTATAAGTGAGGTTTCGATGAAGAATTGGACAGATGGTAGTAAACTGAGTGCTGCACTGTACTTAATACTTACTTTAGAATATTTTGTAATGGGATGCTATCGTGTTACCTTTTGCAAGCGCCTTGGTCATGTTGCAACTCAATCAAGCAATCCCAATACAAACTAAAACTTTTCTAATATTAGTGACCATGAAAGTTTAAAACAATACATTGCTGACTATTTTGGGCATTTGCGTCGCATACCAAAAATACCAAATATAGATCTGCCCGAGTTAAGTTTTACCTCGTTGAAATTGATCAAGTAAATATTTAACATTATTCTCTCTGTATGACCATAAAGTTTATGGTAGAGAATGCCTTTTGGCATCAAGTTCGCCTGTTGTATAAATTTTTATGCAACATAGTTTTTAAACAAATAAATTAGCGCTCACTTATTAATAGCTTATGAACCAGATTTTTTTTCTCTTTTATTAAAATTTAAATAAGTTGAAGAATGGATATTACCTAAGAACAACAGTTAGATAAAATTATTGTCTCAAGATTATGTAATACCTAATACAGGGAGATGATAAGATTAAAAAAAATACTTTCATTGTGGGAATGCTACTAAGAGAAACCCGTTAGGTACTGCAACACTTTTTAAAGAGACCCTATTTTACTCATAGCCCCGCTAAAGATAAACGTAACAGATTTTCACATAACCTTTTACTATTCTCACGACCCACACTAAATTACAAACTACTAGTTTCAATTCAATACGTAAAATCGTAAAATTCAATCACACCCAATTGTCCGAAACCCGAGTAGATAAACTAGACACCTTCACCCCATTTTCTCTAAGCCGAACAGGTTGGTCAAGAATTTGTGAAGTAAAAATTGTGGAACTGAAATTCCCACACGAAGGACTTGAATAGACAATTTGGTCTTCTAGTAAACTAGATTTTTATCGACCCCAAATTTCTTCAAAATCCAACTGGTTTGTCTCGAAAAGAAATGTGTAAAGATCAAAAATTGTTGGCTTCCCACACTGCGAGTATTTTGATACAAGTTGAAAAACCTGTCGTCTGAATGTCCAGTCGGCGGACTCAATTACAAACGCATAAGATCCAATTGTGTGAGACCGGTTTTTGGACGGAGAAGGGCAAGATGACCAAGTGATTGTTGTCATTTCTTCAGTTACTTTTGAGGGTTTAGTTTAGTTTACTGTTTGAATTGGGGCATTTATTTTCGAAAATTTGCGGGTTTGCTTATTGTGAACTATAAGCTGTGAGGAGGTATTTGTTAACAAGCGAAACTTGTCAAAATGTTCCAATAAAAAATCTAAAATCAAATCTAAAACGTACCTTAAGGATATAATGCAATGATGTGTAAGCTTTGGGAACAACATATTTAGAAGCATAGGTACCCTTGATGAGGCTATGTAGATTGTGTGATAATAAAGTTCACTTTTTTACATAATCTGAGGTAAAAACATACCGTGTGTATGTTAGAAGAATTTACAGTTTGCAAAAAAAGGTAGTATTATTTTAGGTATGTATTGTCCATATGTTTTCTTTTTCTTTGTCTCATTACAATTGTGTGCATCTAATTTTAGTTTCTATCTCCCCTCAAAACTTCATCTTCCATCATCCAAAGGCCTCCCCAAATTTATCAGTCCCAACGCCCACGCCCGATTCCTTTATCATTTACGGCACGAAGATGAGGGTAAAATGTGCTCACGATTCACCCCTGCTCGGCGCTTCCTCGCTCTCTGGAAAAACCGAGCGTCTAAGGCGCGGCGAGGGTGGCGCCCCCCCGCGACTGTGGCACCTGCAGCCATGTGTGCGTGGGGCAACTGTGGCACTTATATTTTTAATGGTTTATTCATCGTATGTGCGGAAGTCTTATTTAATACCGAAGGTATGAAGCATATTCTGTTTTTGTATCGATTTGTTGAATGTCTAACTTGTATGGGAGAAGAAGTAACTACTGAGCTTGTTCTAGATTACTTGAGAAAAAAACAGGGTAATATTGATCAAAATGTACACCTATGAGGAAGCGATTGCGCTTATCGTATATAGGTTCTATGTTGTGCTATTTTCAGATTGGGATTGGGATCAAAAGAGGGAGTAAAGATGATCAGAATGCAAACCTTAATTAGTCATTTTGGGACTAAATATTCCAAAAACATACTTTTAATAGCAACTGATTTGGTTTTGACATTTAGGTATCAAATATTTCAAGTTCGGGTTATAATAGGTATAGGTATAATACGTAATGAAAAAAAAACATTTTTTTATTACATTAGGTATGTATGTATTATAACCCGAACTTAAGCATTCAAGGGAGCTCTCAAAGTTCATGAATGAAAAAATGAAAGTAATTAAGTTTTTACAGACGCCATCAAACTAGGGGTCCTTTACATTGTATCACTAACATATGGACTAATTACGTTCTGTTACTACCAACCCAAAAAAAATCTTGAAAACCAAAATTGCTTACACACAAAAACCTCCGCTGCCAAATGTTCTCAACCCCTGCCCGGCTGCTTACACTCATGTAAAAAGCTAACGTCTAAGGCGCGGGTGGGGCCACTTGCGTGTGTGAGTGCGCGGGGAAGTGTGCGACTTATATTTTCATTTCAATAGTTTTTGCGGTGCATCGGTGAGCGTGGGCGTCTATGTGTGCGTTAATGCCGTATTGATTTAGCCGCGTGGGTAAGTTTGCAAGAAATTTATAATCTCTAAGATGTGAGGTTGTTTTGTTTGGGTGGGTAATGAGCTTGATACAAAGAGGTGGTTAGAATTTATCTGCTATGTCTGTCTATCGATTAATACAAATTAGTACCTATCAAAAAGAGAGGTTAGGGGAAAACTCGCCCGAGAATTTCAAGTTTTTTTGCTCGCTACTGCTCTAACCTAACTTCACCTAGCTTTTTTTGGGCGACTTTTCCCCTAACCCAAAAAGATACTCTAGAGTAAGGAAATTATATTGACATGACTAAAAAAATATTATTATTTATTTATTATTTTTTGTTATCGGTCTCTTTTCTCAAAAGACACAAAGTGGCTCACTACCTATATCAAAGCTGCTAGCTTTGTTTGTTCAACAGATAATACTCTATTGAATGATGAAATTAATTGTCTTCTGAAATATCAATTTAATCTGTAATAATTAGTTTTTAAGTTGTACACCTCTATTTTGTATGTGTGTACATTTTAAACATACTTTTGCTCGACATACTTTTGCGGAACCCCGAGATCACGGGCTGGTACTTAAACCATTAGACCAACGGGGCGTTTGCTCAGCAGTAGGACAGCATATAGGCTGACACTTTACTTTTTTTACAGAATCTAGTTGGGAAAAGCGGGTACGGTAATAAAAGCAACCTGTGTAATTAGATAGGTCTAAGCAACACATACAGTCTTGGGATGACGTAAGATTGAGAAGTATGCACGCTTACCATCAGGTAACCGTCTGCTCGTCTGCCACTTATCACTGAAAAAAGTCCTAATTTGCTGCAGCTTTTGCACATCACTACTGAAATCATCCACCGTATTTAAAAAATGGTCTGATAATAAAATTAATAATATCATACTCGTACATTTAGGATCTATGATTGCATCATAAATAATAATATTTACTTAACTAAAATGGTTAACGTTAAAAGTTAACGTCAAACAGTGGGTAAGTTGTAAGTACACAACAATCTAATTAATAGGAACCGTCGCGTTTTCTATGATAAGTGGCAGACAAGCAGACGGACTCCCTGATGATAAGCGATTGCAGCAACCACCACAACACATAACCCCCGTTTTAGTTAAATTAAAATAATCACCAAAAATTTTACAACCCTGCCAAATGTTGCCAACCCCTGCCCGCCATACCGGCGGAGTTTGAAAAAGCGAGCGTCTAAGGAGGAGGGGGGGAGGGCCCTTATATTTTAAGATGGCTTCCGCGCGAATATCGACGCGGCCCCTCCCCCCCGCTACTTACGCGGGTGAATTTTGTAGCTGTGATTTTGGATGTGACTTACGGGGCTCGCGGAGGTGGGTAAGACGCGGGGTGAGATAATGTAAGGAGGATAATAGTAGTTCTCTTCGATCGTAGGAACCTCAAAATAAATAATTAAAATTAAATTGTCTATATTGCTGGGGCTCCAAATGTGAGTCAGATGTTATGGGCTTAGATTATGTAAGTAAGGAGTAAAAAAATAAAATCGTTTATTTAACAAGCACTGAGTTACATTTTCAATTACTTTTTAAAGAAAAGTTATAGCCAATATTTCAAATAAGCAGATAAGTCGATGGGCCCCAAACTAGGCTAAGCCTGTATCTTGGTGGCTCCTGCAAAGAACAATTTGTTAAAAAAAGTTTGGCTGACAACTGAACACACGGTATTAATAATCTAAATTGTGTGGTTTTTATATTATACTTAACATAAAAAAGTAATAAAAAAGTAATTTAGAAGTGTAATGTCAAATGTAATGTTACAATAGGTAACATTAGAGTTACGTAGGTATAGGAATATAGTACCTAGTGCTCTTAGATAGATAGATGCTATCTATCTATATGGATAGATTCTCTTTA
Source organism: Cnaphalocrocis medinalis (assembly GCA_014851415.1). NCBI lineage: Eukaryota > Metazoa > Arthropoda > Insecta > Lepidoptera > Crambidae > Cnaphalocrocis > Cnaphalocrocis medinalis. The sequence continues at coordinate 9,820,605 of CM026299.1, read as the reverse complement.
TTGAACACAATATTACAGAACTCAATGCTAATATAGTAAATTAAAAACAATCTCGGCGGTCTTATCGCTATAAGCGATCTCATCCAGACAACCTTGGGGTAGAGGAATAATAAAGCGAATTAACTAGGGGTAAGGAAGTGCAGATCTGTTATGTAAGTTGTAATTCATAAAGCATACTAATAATAACGGAAAACGAGCTCTTCGATCTTAACACATCCGCAATCCTTCTGGTGTAGCTGATGACCATGGGCGGCGGTGATCACTTACCATCAGGTGACCCGCTTGCTCGTTTGCCTGCCTATAATATATAAAAAAAAACCTTTGCGTTGTGGTCTCCCTCTACTCGTACCCTACAGGTATAGGAGTACACGATTATAAGGTCTTAAAAGGATTTAAATAAGAGACTTTTACAATTTAAATAACTGTATTACTAAAACAAATATAACATCTTAAATACGTCCTAAATTACACATAAGAAATTAAAACAAATCTAAGAATAAGATCATATTAACTAAAATTAATGTAAATTTTAAATGCGTCTATAAATTAAAATATTGGCTAGAAATTATATCTTCATACGAAAAGTTTACTATTTCACAGGAAAGGTAGGTACAGTGTATCACTAAATGTAGAAAAGATATCCTTTAAATCACTATTACATCTCATATTTCGACCATCGTGATCGCGGGAATTCCTTGAATGCGCGTGGCATAGGACCGATCTGTGTGGACAACATTGTGAGAGGCGTATGTCCAGCAGTGGACATCTATTGGCTGAAATGATGATGTTGCATGTCTGTATTGTCTGTACATCATCGTAACTCAGGAACCTATTTCCCTTTTCCTGGCGGCTTCCTCTTTCCAGCCACCGACATCCTTCTTTGATGCAATGACATATTCGTATCCAATATGCGATCTATCATCGCCAACTCACTGCACTCCACCGGGAAGTTGTTCCCCTCCACCGACACATTGACTAAACCCCTCGGGATCCTGCACATTCTCTTCTGGTACATCAACACTTCCAACAGCCTTTTCAACGACACATAACTCAAGTTATTGTACGACATATTGATGTAATACAACGAATTATTACCATAGCAATACACTATCCCGTCTTGAACAAACGTATTGTTCTGAGTGAACGGATCATTGAAGCCTCCTAGAGAATTTTCTGCCATAACTGCGGCTTTCTCAAGAAATACAACATCCATATTTGTAAGGCTCTTTGCTTCGGGCAGAGATTTCAATGACGGCTCTTTTTCTAACCCCTTCTTTTTTGGAGTCACTGGAGCTGGCTTCACACTCTTGCGCTTCATAGCTCGCTTATCCATCTCACCTACTCGCAAATCTTTAGCAATCTGGAGTACAAGGTCATTCTTTCTTTTAAATACTTTATATGCCTTGAGCGAGATGAGAGGAGCTCATTGAACGTCAGTGGGAACTTCACCAGTGTGTTCAGTATCACTGCAGCCCCAGCATCAGTTAACATGTTACTTGCTAAATTTAAGTAACTCATCTGTCTGTTTGATCTTAAACATTCTGCAAAGTATGAGGCTCCAAGATCAGTTATTCTGTTTGTAGATAGATTTAAAATTGATAACGTCTTAGACGCTGGTTGAGGGTATACTAGAAGTTCCGTCATTGTTTTAGCTACATCGTCAGTAATGCTGCACCTGGCTAAAGATAAGTATCTGATGTAGTTAGGGGTTTCCAAAATGAGACTGTAATTGGCGTCTTTGATATTTGCGCCGTCTAAGCACAAGTCTGTAATATTGGAAGTTGGGAGAAACTTGACGACTTCATAAAGAGAGTACTGATCCAATCCTTTGTTGATTAGAATGGTCTTTAAATAGGGTTGGAACGGTATCGTGAGGCCGATGATCTTCATGACGATTCTGGGAATTTTGGTGGTGTTGTTTTCCATTTTGAGTTGAACAAGGTTTTCGGCGTAGTCATACACGGCGCTCAAGTGGATGCAGGTATCTTCTGAGTTGAGGGATGGTAAGGAGGGGCTTTTATATATCATTTCTGTCTCGGAAACCATATCCATGCGGGAAGGCTGCCCTTTGCCGGACTTACCCTTCTTTCCTTTGTGTTTGTCTGTTGCGACGCTGACATATTCCTCTGCAATGACAAGTTTTATAAGTCATGGTAAACGTAGTGGAGTTACGATTTGTGCAAGATAGCTGGCAAGAGGACGGTAACTTAGTGGATGAAAGCGCAACTTCCATATTCCTATATGGGATGTCGTGGTTCCGAACTGTGGATAATACTATGGATTTTTCTAATTTATGAGCATATTTTAACTTAACGGTCAGGAAAAAGATTGTGAGGTAACCTGCACATTTCGGATGGTTTCTGAAACGTGTACCAATGATTTAGTTGGTCTGGTTCCTCACTTAAAAGGTTGCGAAGATCAAATAGACAGTCGCTTCATTAATGCTACCAGAGGTTTAAGTATCAGCTAGGCTGCAAAGTGACAGCTTTGGATGCAAATAGGTACACGCTGAAATGAGAGAGAGCTGGCAGGAGCTGGATGTGAGTAGCCGAGGGTCGATCAAAATGGTGAAGCAGCAGTGGACTGCAGGTTGATGTTGGGTGGTGATAATGATGTAAATATCGGTCAGTTACTCACGCTGCGTGACCTTGGTCACAACGATGGTTACCTCCACCTGGAGCTGGGTGCATGCCCAGGGGAGGAAGACGTCAAACTCCGCGGGGAAGGGTGATGGTGCTCTCTCTCCGTCTCGGTGTTGCTGGCTTTGTCCCTCTGTTCCATCTGGGATTTTTTGACTTACAAAAACTCTTGTACAAAGTTATAAAAGACACTGTTACGATGACTTATGTCAGCACATATTTGTCACATGTGCTAGAAAGTCAAGAGTAAAGTCATAATAGTTTGATATAAAAAATAAATCGATTTTTTCATTAAGTTTTTAGCTGGTCAGTCTGGGTCAATGGTGCGATTTTCTCTACTCAAAGGGCGAACGCTTTTTTTTTTATGTGATAGGTAGCAGACGAGCAGGCGGATCACCTGATGGTAAGCGATTGCCGCCGCTCATGGACACTTGCAACACCAGTGGAGTTACAAGTGCGCTGCCAACCTTTTATCCCCTTCCCCCGGGTGGGCCTCCGGTACCCTCACTCACTCGGCGAAACACAGCACTGGGGCTGCTTCACGCCGGTTTTCTGTGAGGCAGTGGTATCACTCCGGTCGAGCCGGCCCATTCATGCCGAAGCGTGGCTCTCCCACAGTTAAAACAGTTCCCACGCTATTGCGGATCCGGACGCGGGTCCACGCGTCGGAGTCCGCCGCGGGCCTCGAATCCGCAAGCGGGTACCTACCCGTCTTATTTATTTTTCAATGAGTGCTTCAAAATTCGCCGCCCGCGCGTATGGCAATCTGTCTCCCGCGCCCACGCTTTTTATACTATTTTTATTTATTTCATATTAGACACGCGAGCGCGGAGCGTGCGCCCGTGCGAGTTTTAGCGTTCGTCCAAAGCTTTGAGTCTGAATTGGGATCTTTGTAACTTTTTACGTCATGCCTTCCATAAACGTAGTGATTACTTGCTCAGTGGCCTTCCAGACTTTGGGAGCTTGTATTTAAGTGAAATTAGAGAATTTCATGTAGTGAGATAGGTATGGCCATCACAGATGCACGATAATTATTTCGGAAGTGATAAAGAAACTGATATCGTATATGAGTATGTATATTTAATTATCATTTAAAAACAAAACATATATGAAATAGACACAAATGATTCTAAAATTAAAAGACTTAACTAAAACTCTACGAATAAAGTTAAGTATTTCTAAAAAAAAATATTACAAATTAATATCAACTATCGGCCTCCGCTGGTTTTGGGCAAAATCCGTTTCTTGGGCAGCGAGTACCGTCTGCTGTGCATCATCAGGCCGCTCTCCAGCAGCTTATCAATCTGTGCCAACTCCACACAGGTCACTGGCAGCAGGTTCCCCTCGATGGACACGTTTACCAGACCCCTCGGTTTCCTCCCCAAATCCCTCTGATACACCAACACCTTCAACAACTTCTTCACTGACATAAAGGTCAAGTTATTGTACGCCAAACCCAAGTAGGCTAAAGAATTGTTACCTTGACTATAAACTATACCATCCTTTGAGACCGTTACACTCTTGTCGTATGGATCGTAAAATTCTCCCAGCGCTTTTTCAGCCATCACTGTCGCTCTGTCAATGAATATAACTTCCATATTTGGTAAGCTCTTGGACTCGGCCAAGGATTTAAGGGACAATTCCTTTTCTAAGCCCTTCTTCTTCATGCTTTGTGGTCTGCTGCTGACGCTTCTTCGCTTCGCAGAGCGCTTCTCAAAATCCATAGCGCGCAGCTCATTCACCATGCGGAGTACCATTGCGTTCTTTTCCTTCATATAGTTCATGTGCCTGGACCTAGACGCCAGGAGTTCAGCAAATGTTAAAGGAAACTGTACTAATGTGTGCAACAGCTGTTCCACTCCAACATCTGTTAGCATGTTATCAGAAAGATTCAAGTAACTTAACTGCCGATTGGATCTTAACATTTCAGCTAAAATTTTAGCTCCTACATCTGTTATTTTATTAGTAGCTAAGTTCAAAACGGACAGTGTTCTGGATGACGGCATGGGATATGTCAAATTTGCAACAATGGTTTCAATGACGTCATCGTTTATGCTGCACCTGGCGAGGGATAGATGCCTCAAATGGCTGCAATTTTCCAGCAGAAGGTAGTAGTTGGCTTGTGGGATGGCACAGTTGTCTAAGCAGAGGTCGCTGATGCGGGAGTACGGTAGAAATTTGCTGATCTCGTACACGCAGTATTTGTCCAATCCTCGGTTGATGACGAGTGTATGTAAGTAGTAGTGAAACTGAACGATGAGACCGATGATTTTGAAAATAATTCTTGGTATAGCCCGATTCCTATCGAAAGTAAGCTTGATGAGATTATCACAAGAATCGTACATGGCCAGAATCTGGATTCCTGGCTCAAGATCTGATAGCACTACTTTGGGTAAATCGAAACTTTTCTCGTCTTTCATGAATTCCATAGTGTCCATCATATCTGGTTGTAGCATTACTTTTGATACTTTCATTTTAGCTTTGGACTTCTTTGACTTGGCTCCCCCTGATAATCCTACAATCCTATGGTAGTCATCTGAAAAATAAAATAATGCTTTGAAACAACAAGCAAAATATTTAAGTCAGAAATGTGTATGGTGTATATACATATGTGTGTGTATACAACTCGTACAACCATCTTGGTTGTACGAGTTGTATGTACAGGCAGTTGGAGTATCCTAAAAAATGCCAAAATTCAAGAACTGATGGCGGACCTTAACATAATGGGAGAGACGAAGGCAAATAGACTCAAGATGGCTTGGCCACGTTGAAAGAATGGAATCATATCGCCGCTCCAAGAGGGCATATCTTGGGCAATTGGTCGTCAATGGGGCACCCACGCTAACGCTGGCGGGATGTAGTAAACGCGGACCTGCAAGAACTGGAAGCAGGAGATTGGCGACCAGCTACAGAAGACCGTGACAAATGGCGACATCACATTTACAGACGAGAACGCATTTTGGGTCGTTGAGCCATCGGAGTAAGTAAGTATAGGGGGAGGCCTATGTCAAACAGAGAACGTCTATTGGCTGAAACGATGATGATGCCGAAATTCAATCCTCATATTTTGCTACTGAAGAACTGACAACCGTTGGAGCCATAAAGTCCTTGAGTGGAGACCGCGACTCGGTAAACGTAGTGTAGGACGCCCTGCTACAAGATGGATGACGACATTCGAAGGCTGGCTGGAGTGAGCTGGATGAGAGTGGCCGAAAATCGGGAGCGGTGGCGTGCATTGGGGGAGACCTATGTCCAGCAGTGTACGAGCGTGGGGGCCGTTTCTAGGACACCATTCGGTTATAACCTTGTATAATTCACTTACTCTGAATAATCTTCGAGATGAGCAGCGGTTCTTTCACTTGCAAACTGTTACAGGCCCACGTCAAGAACACATCGAATTCTGCGGGGCACGGTTGAGTGGCCTGCTTGGTTGTGGTATTAGTTGTATTCGATTCAGTCTCAGCCATTCTTTACATCTGCAATGAAAATACGAGATTAAAAAACCGTCTAAGTGCCAGTCCAACTCACCTATGAAGGGTTCTGTAGCAACAAGTAACATTATTTTCATATTTGAGCTAATTGAAGTTAAATTCTGTTTCATAGGTGCATGAAAAAAAATATTTTCAGTTCTAAATACTTATGGGAAAAATGGAAATGGAATAGCCCAAAGAATTGCGTGGTTCAAGTGGCAATGGGCAGGACACATTGCGAGGAGAACAGACTGCCGTTGGGGTGGAAAGGTCCTTGAGTGGAGGCCGCGTGCAGGAGAAAAATGGAAACACAAATATAATACTTAAACCGAGACACTGAACAAACACAAGTGTTTATCACATGAATGTTCGTCCAGAGGTTACGTGGGTAATTATTTGTGGTTACCTGCTCAACGTCAAATGTTATGAGGATATCTCAAAATACCTGTGTAAATGTGTGCGAGTAAAGTTATACCAGAAACAAGCACGTATGAAAATAGCTTCTTGAAATAGAAATAATAGTATTTATCAAAATAAAATTGTATACAGTGTCTAGAAATAATCTGTCATTGTCATAGAACTAATTCTGTCAAATTCTGTCCACCATAAAGATATGTAGGTCTCTTAATAAAGAGTTTTGATGACAAAAGACCGAACTATTCCATTCTTTGTATTGTAATACACCGAGACACCTTTGCACATGTGGTAGAGTTGTTCTGGTCCACCTGGAATAAAGGGTGTCCTACACTACGTAGAAATCGTACCAAATGCGCATCGTAAACAGTTTGTATGAAACAGAAACATTATTTATGAAAAAATTAAGAGCTACTCTATCGTACGCTTGCAGAACTGAAATTGATCGCACACCGTCTATCGTAACCTGACCGCCTGTCCACAGCTTAAGAACAACTGACGTATCCAATACATTTTTGAAGGAAATAGTACGTTACGATACGTCGACAAAGGTACTGAGTACAAGCTTATGCTAAGTACTAGTAATCGTAACGTGGGCACTACTTAACGCGAAAATCAGGCATTGGCATTTAGAACCGTTTATTATTTTCCGATATTTCCGTTTAATCAACTTACGATTTGGACTTTTTTACGGTGACATAATTAATTTTGGTTGTAGGTGTGAAGGAACCGTGTTGTTCTAACTTGCTTGCAATCGGTTTTCTACATCGTAACTCATGTTATTTTATACCCCCCGTATGACATATAGTATGTAAGTTACGTTGTAACTCACCCTTTGCCTACGTCGTAAGTACCTTATCTTAGAGATATTCTTATTCAAATTAAAGGCACGTAACACCAGAGAGAGAATTATGTGTAATTATGTAAATAAGCAAACGATGAGGCGAGCCCCCCCTCCCCCCCACTCGCGAAAACTACTAGCGATATTATAACTTCGTGTACTTACGGTTTGGAAGTGTGGAGACCGACTGCGGAATATTGTGGTTCTTACAACAAATAATGAATGTATGTTTTAAAACCTTCGCGTTGCATTATACAAATCTATACTATTTATAAAGAGATAACTTCAATAGGCAACGACAAGGCTTATAGGTAAGAAAACACGAAACGCTTGCGCGATGTAATTATACACAGCGCCATCTATTGGTTCATTTCGGAATTCCGGTCCGGAAGCGAAGTGAGGGCGGGCCACTACTTGATATAAACGGGACTAAACGCGAGGATATTTAAAAATAAGTACAATATAGCACTTACTGCTTGACGTTTCGACTGCGTTACAACAGCCGTGGTCACAAGCGGACCGATCCAGTAAAGGAACTGGTAGTATTTAAGTACTGTATGTTTTAATAATAATAGCTTCCAAAAGATTCGGCTACGGTGGCCGATCTTAACGATCAGCTACGAACGCAGGATATAAGTGTTCAAGTGATCAAGTGTGTGCGCAACAGGTGTACTTACTCTCTATTCCCTTGCCCTCCTTATTCGATGGGACACCAGTATGACACGACCGAAGAGTGATCGGGCGCAAGACCAACGGCTTGACGTGCTTTCCGAGGCCCGTAGGTACAAGACCGCCAACTTTCAGACTTCGAGCACTGAGAATTCCTGAATAGAAAAACTACTTTATAGCCCGACCCCGGGATTGAATCTGGAAACCGAAGCGCAACTGTCGCTTTAAAGGGCGGGTAGTTGGCTACCCACTGTGCCACCAAACGAGGCAGTAACGTAGGTATGTTTAATACTAGAGGCGAATGAGCAAGCGGGTCACTTGATGGTAAGTGATCATCGTCAAAAAGGTCGCTAATGCGTTGCTGGCCTTTTAGAAAGGAGCTTCTTTTACCTAAAGCTTTCTTTTATGCTCTTTTCTAAATATCCATAAGTCGTAACCGCCATGTAGGTAATAATATTACTCCATTCCTAATAAATACTATTCCATGTTAAACTATTCCCCAAAATTTAGTACTGAGATGGACTAGTCAAAGGACTGTTTTACATTCTAGCGAAAAAACGAGCAGAATAATAATAATAATTGTCACTACATCTCACACTTTGACCTGACACAGTAATTAATATCAGACAATCGTAAAATTATCACCGCCCATTTTAAGTACTCAAAGATTTGCCAGCTCTTAAAAATGTTTTTTTTTGTAAGATAATCATTAAAATTATTACATACTTATTTACAAAAGCCGCCTCCACTCGTTTAGTTCTGTAAGCGCGCTAAGAAGTGTTCGCGCCGCCATCTTGAGTCTCAACCGTTACTTACGAAAGCGAGTGACGTGCGCACACACACACACACATACACACGTGTGTAGTAGAGAAGGCAGACGTTACGGTTCCGGTAAAAGTAAAGAAAAGTATCAGCACATATGCTGTCTCACTGCAGGGCAAAGGCCTCCATCATAGGAATCAAGTCATCGCTGCTATGATGGGATTAGGCTTTATCTGCTTGCCTAATGCGGATTGGTGATCACAAACTCGAGCTATGTTCGAAAAATTTGCAATATTTTGCTGGAGTCGGGAATCGAACCCAAGACCCCGAGATCACGTGAGTTTCTGAAACAAGTTTCCATAGGCCAGTATGATCAGCTACGTAGTTCCCCTGTGTGTATAAGTCAGAACCCTGGATCAGACGGCAGTCACTTCAATACGAGTATTTATGAAGAAGATGAAGCCGGAGTATTCATCATCATCATTTCAGCCAATCGACATCTACTGCTGGACATAGACATCCCCTAAAGTTTTCCACAGATAGGTCCTGTGCCACCCGCATCTAAGGGCGACTTAGTTCGTCGGTTCACCTGGTGGGAGGTCTGCACGCGGCCTCCACTCAAGGACCTTTCCACCCCAACGGCCGTCTGTTCTCCTCGAAATGTGCCCTGCCCATTGCCACTTGCGCCACGCTCTTTGGGCTATTTCCTGGACCTTAGATCTCCTCGGGATATTGATGCCTCGTAAAAATGGTGCCATGGGCGCTGCATCGACACCCACTACCGCTACTCTAGTGAAACCGGAAACTGACAACCGTTGGTGTAGAAGAAGTTGTGGAGTGGAGACTTCGACTCGGAAAGAATAGTGTAGGACGGCCTCCGGCTATATGGAGTAACGATTTGCGAAAAACCGTTGGTATAGATTGCGCTGCCACCTTTTATCCCCTTCCCCCCCGGGTGGTCCTCCGGTACCCTCACTCACTCAGCGAAACATGGCACAGGGGCTGCTTTACGCCGGTTTTCTGTGAGGCAGTGGTATCACTCCGGTCGAGCAGGCCCATTCATGCCGAAGCGTGGCTCACCCACAGTTACAGTCCCACAGTTGGATGCATCTAGACGCGAACTGTCGGCTAGCCGAAGACACGGTGAAATGGCCAACATGCATTGGTGGTGGCCCATGTCCAGCTGTGGATTGAGACAGGCTGATGATGTGTAACCGGGAATGACACGGAGTGGAGTTCCGATAAATGCTAACGGATCTCTGTCGGCGTGTGGGCACCTCTAGGCCTCACGAGGTGCGTACATAATTTATCCCGCGGCTTGTCTTCAAATGTTTCCACTGCGATGTCTGATGCCAGATGGCTGTGTCTCGTTTTCCTACAGTCTTGTTTGAGATACTAAATACAGATAGTATGTGTACATAATCTTATAATGTGTTTTGTAAAGGGTAGGAGCAAGAAACAAAACTTTAACCTATGATCTCCATTATTATTAGCTCTGGGAGAGCCACGCTTCGGTATGCATGGGCTGGCTCGAGTGATACGGCCTCACAGAAGACCGGCTTGAAGCAGCTAAATAGTGTAGTTTTTTTGGTTTTACCAGGGAAACCATCATGGCCTTCACCGTGTCACATGTGGGGGACAAGGTAGTGTATGGGACTCTGATCTAATTAAAACCTTTGGGGTGTTCATCTCAGCTCAATCGCGGTCGGAGACCCCACAGCCGGGACTGGACTGTACCGCAAATCGCGCTTGCCACTTTATCCCAATATGCCAATTATTTAGCGTAATCAACCCTCCCGTAGCGCTAACATGAGTTGACATCTAAAACTGACATAACGTAACCTATTGCTCTGTCTCTTTCAAATGCATCACAATGAAAGAGACAAAGCGATATTTCAAACTCATGGTAAGGCTACTGATTGCACGACCTACCAGGACACACAGTAGTATTTTCCTTCGCGGACATTGAGCAAGCCACTCCCCAGTATGCTTACGTACTCCGAAGGCACGATTAGTTAAGATTCATCATCATCAGCAACCCACACTCGTCCACTAGCTGGACATAGGTCTCCCCTAATGCACGCCACCGCTCCCGATTTTCGGCCACTCTCATCCAGCCCACACCAGCCAGCCTTCGAATGTCATCATCCCATCTTGTCGCAGGCATCTTTTGTTTAAAAAATTGTTTTAAAGAAACAAATTCTCAAATCTTAAGTTTACAAAGTAAATTTTCGTTTTATTACAAAAATACGGGTAAATTAGGTCAGCCCAAGGTCCGAGCGTGGAAAGGTCAACGTCTCTTTATCGTTGGGTCAAGAGTTTCTCTAGTCGTCCGTAAATTCTAAGTTAAAAGGAACAAAGTTTGAAAAATAATTCTTACAGTGTTAGTGTTATGGATATGCCAAGTTTACACTAGATTAAATAACTCGATGAGGATAAGTTTTTAGGTATATTCGGTTTATAACACTTAGAAGGGATTTCGATGACATACCTACGCGCTAGGCATTTTATATTCTGTCTTTGTCTCACGTCGAACTAGGCCGAGATTATTGTATACGCATGTATGTGTGCATAACCTGTTTAGCTAGCGATGTGGACAGGTTTCAAACCGTGAGAGAGACACGCTTTAGAATGAATGGGCCGGCTCGGCCGGAGTGATACCACGGCCTCACAGAAGAACGGCGTGAATCAGTATCTGCGCTGTGTTTTGACGAGTGAGTGAGGGTACCGGAGGCCCAATCGGGGGGAAAGGGGGTGAAAGGTTGGCAGCGCACTTGTGACTACTGGTGTTGCAGGTGTCTATGGGCGGCAACTATCGGTTTTTACCCATTTTCCCCAATTGGGCCTCCGGTACCCTTAATTTCTCGATGAAATAGTGAAATAGCGTAGGGCTGCTTTATATCGATCTTCTGTGAGGCCGTGGTATCACTCCGGCAGTATCATTCAAGCCAAAGCGTGACTCTCCCACTATTGAACTGCAAGCACTCCGATATAAATAGCATTCTAAAACAATTTATCACCGTTCCCAACAAACTTACGTCTGACCTATAAAAGCCAAGTTATATAGATGCCAAACAAAATCCTTTGTTATCAGTGGAAGTTGCCAGAGAAACAAACGACGGCAATATATTGTAAATTAGCGCAACACAAATAAATCAGCCGCCCGCCGCGAGGTGGCGCAATATCGCCGACTTGCGCACGTACTTCCTGAACACCCCCCTTCTACCCCTACTTCGTTTATAATTTAGAGGCAGGGCTGCCGGCTTGAGAAAAAGACGGTGCAAATAAAAAAAAACATTTTTTTTTGTTGAAACTTGGCTACAAACACCACCGTACTCCCACATGGTCCCTATTATAGCTATGTATATTCCTAAACGAAAGTTAGATGTAGGGTATTTTTTTTCTAGAAGCGGAAAACCGATCAAGCGGATCATGCTGTTGGAAAGTAATTACGTACCTCCATATTAATGGCGACTTGAAGTCTTTATAACGGAGACAGTTAAGTTTGAGAATATCTTAAAGTTTAGCTATTGAAAACACTCAACAGAAAGTGTTCGAAGTATGTTTGAGCGGGTCTTAAAATTAAAATCCGTCTTAGTATTTTCGAGTCCATCTTTGATTGTCATGGAGCAATTATTGTTGTTCGTCCACATCCTCACGTGAATTCATAACTGATTGAGTTGATTGAAGTAAAAATTTTTTTACTATTTGTTAAATATTAAAAAAGACTACCTAAGTACCTATTTACTAAATTTTGAGAATAATAGTAGCAATTTCTCTCCGTCAAACTCATGGACGTAAAGTGATATACAACGCTATATTTTGAAAGTCGTGAAACGCAACAACAGTGTTTATGGTAGCAATAAGTAGCATATAGCTTATGTAGAACTTATTCATATCTTCTATCTCATAGCACAGCCCTGAGTCTCAAGAAAGCGCAGCACGAACAAAGTTAGATTGCGAACGAACTACAGTAGGTAAGTAACCGCGCGCATTCAATATCGACCGGGCTGTTTTTGATTACCAACAGCTTCGGGATGAATGGGCGCTAAAGAGAAAATGGGCTGGCTATAACTGACTTACGTTGTGGTCACTAGAATTCTGACAATTTGGTTTTTACTGTAAGTAAGCGTGTACATTTGTTATTAAATAAGTAAAAGTAAAGAGTGGAGATTTGTTCTTGGCAAAGACACTGCCGTGTCCCCACATGAACTTGCGTTGGCGTTACCTATATTTTTATGTATGTGAGAGTTGCAGAGGAGCACATTGATCACCTTATGGTAAGCGATTGCCACCGCCAATAGACACCTGCAATACCAGTAGAGTCACAAGTGCGCTGCCGACCTTTAACCCATTTTCCCCAAATTGAACCCCAATATATTGCTACTAGTTATTCTTGCTGGTTCTTCTCGGTAGAAATTGACATTCCGAATAAATTTCATTAATTCATTAAAAGAGATGAGCATTTCTATTCTATTTATTTACAGTATATATTGATTACTAATAGCTTCAGGATTAATGAGCGCTAAAGAGAAATCATTGGAAGGTACAAGTAAATACTATGTCACGAGGCTTTGACTGTCCTTATGTCCTAAATTTTTATTACTTATTTGATTGAAATTTTTAATTCTCATTTTGTATTTTATCGTATTTTTGACATTGATCTGTTGATTTATTTATTCTAAAATTTTTTAAGACTTTTTTTTAATTCTATTTTTATTTTGTTTTATTCTTTTGACCAGACACAAAAAAGTGGCCAAGTGCGAGTCGAACTAGCCCATGATGGGTATTTTAGTTCTAAGTATGGGGAGGACATAAAACGTTTTGTTTTCTATTTTTGAATAAATATATTAAAGCGGTTCACAAAATGTATCTATCTACTTGCCAAGTTTCAATGTAGTTCCTTTAGTAGTGGGCGGAAAAGTATTCTTTTCCTTTGGTGTGGCTATGACATACAACCAGATAGACATATTAATATGGCGAATCTATATGATTCCGTTTTTACCATTTATCGACAGAACCCTAAAAGTAATTCTCTCTTAATTATTTTTTTTCATTTCACTACCCCGCGAATCGCCCTTCTAAATCATCACAATCCCACTCGAATCCCATCTTAAAATTTATCGCCCACAAGCTGTAAAACTAAAACTAATTAATTCAAAACTACACTTGCGTTACGTAAGCGAAATTTTGAACGGCGTCTTGAAATGTCTCAGGTGCCCCCTAAGGGGGTCCCACCCCCCCGTACCACCCCGCGAGCTCCTATTTTCGCGGCTCCCCTTACGAATAAATAACAGTATATACTCAAGTATAACGTATATGAGTTAAGATGTACGTATGTAAGAAACTGTATCGATTTTCTTGTTTCTACGTTTCAAGATAAGAGGAGCTGTGTGATGTTTGAAAAGATTACGCGGGGCGGAGTCGCGGTTTCGTCTTGTTATTATAGAATCTATTATCTACCTAGACAAGGAGAGAAAGACTTGTTATTATTCTAGAAGGGATAAGGGATAACAAATAAATAGATATTCTTTATTGCACAGAAATAGGAACGATGAGTGAAACAACAGCGATAAATAGTACAATGAGGCGGTCTCATCGCTTTGCGCGATAAGATTTGGCGGTTTAATTTTAACAGACAACGACAGAAACTTGTAACTTAATATGTTAAAATATTATTAAAACTGAATATTGATCGTGGGAGAGCTACGCTTCAGCATGGACGGGCCGAATTGATACACGGCCACACAGAAGACCGGCGTAAAGCAGCGCTTGCGCTGTGTTTCGTTGAGTGAGTGAGGGTACCGGAGGCTCAACGTGGAAATGGGGTTAAGGGTTGCCAGCACACTTGCGAGTCTTTTGGTGTTTCAGATGTCTATAAAATAAATAAATCAAATCAAATCAATTTATTTCAACCGATTGGTCATATCATCATCATTAAATAATAACAAAACAAAATTCATATTTATAACTAAGTAAATAATCATAAATTAAATCTGATTAAATAAAACTAACATTATTTTGAAATTAAATAGATTATGAATGAATGAATGAATGATTTATTGACAAAAAAGCGGTACAATTAATGTGTGATTCCCCTGTATTCCAAGATAGGCAGAAGCCTGTAGTATTATGGGCGACGGCAATCGCTTATCATTAGGTAATCTGCTTGTCTGCCATCTATCACATAAAAAAATATTCTAGAAGCGGTAACAGACAATGAGAGAAAGTAATGCGTGAGAATGTCATGAAAACAGATTTTTGGAGAACTAACCTGACAGATTTCTATACTGCCGCAGGCCACAAACCAAATACGTTTATAGTCACAAAGAAATAATAACTTGCAAGCAAAAGCCTATGAAAATAAATAAATATAAAAAAGCTCAATGAAAATGGTACAAAAGCATGTAACAAAGAAATCGAATTTGTTACAACTCAACCTTTGTCACAACTCGACAGATAGACAGTGGCAGCGAACTTGTGACTCTACTGGTGTTGAATCCGTCTGTTCGTCTGCCACCTATCACATTTAAAAAGACCATGGACCAATTTTGGAAGTTCTGATCAGAAATGAGGTGATCAGACCGAGAACCATGAGTATCTCAAAAGATTTGCAAAAACAGTAAGCGCTCTTGGTTACCAACCGCCATCTTGGAGACAAAGAAAACTTACTTATCTCCGCTCAACGTCATAATAATTTTAATGGAATCCAGTTAAACCCGCTAGAGGGAGGCACGGTGGGGGGTGGAGGGGGGAGCAGCGTATAAAATTACATAAACTATTCTATTATTATTACATTATTGTACTCAAGACGTTTCAATTTAATTTAAATTGAATTAATTCAGCGTCTTGAGTCGCCCTGTCATGGGTAATTCTGTTGTAATAAATTAGTTTTGCGGTATTAAAGTTATTGTTATACAAAGCCGTGAATAAGAAGGTATGTAGGATAAATTTTGTACTTCCTAACGTGATGAGAATAAGGGTATGATTCACAAATTTTTAACTGTGCGCTGACCCACAAAACTATGGAATGAACTGTCACCTGCGGAATTTCCGGACCGATTCGACCTGCAAACCTCTTGTAACTCCACTGGTGTTGCAAGTGTCCATAGGCGGCGGCAATCGCTTACCATCAAGTGATCCGCCTGTTCGTCTGCTAAGTACCTATCACATTTAAAAAAACTTTCAAAAACCGAGCGTATTCTTTCTTAAAAGGTCGGCAGCGTCGGTCGACTTCTCTGGTGTTGCGGGTATCCATGGGCGGCGCAATCGACTTACCATTCAGGTGATCCCTCTATCATAACAGATGGGTGATAAGTTTCTACATTAAGCTATAATAAATATGCTAATTATTGCTATTAAAGTGATTGGTAGAAGACGTAGATAAAGGGATTTAGGGATGTAAAGGTTCACAGATACGCCCTGTATGTATTCATCATCAGCAACCCACTCTCGTCCACTGCTGGACATAGGTCTCTCCCAACGCACGCCACCGCTCCCGATTTTCGGCCACTCTCATCTAGCTCACTCCAGCCAGCCTTCGAATGTCGTCATCCCATCTTGTAGCAGGGCGTCCAACACTACGTTTGCCGAGTTGCGGTCTCCTCCACTCAAGGACTGTATGTATTATCATTTATATTTATGTCACCGGAAAATAACAAGAACAGTTAATAACAGGAAAATAACGAAAAAGTTGATCAATTTCCTAGAAAGCTGATCAACTTCGGGAAATCAAATTAATAGGTACATTGTTTGTTTTTCGTGCCTGTCAACCTCATATTTGGATCTCATGGCCGCTTACCATCAGGCGGAGTGAGGTCATCTTGATTGTCCTCAATATAAAAATAATAATAACAAACGGTATGTAGCTTTACCTACATAAGAAAATGTATCGAAAATCTATTGAATTATAATTTTTTTTTGGAATTATGTTTTGTGTGCAATGAAAAGTATATTCATTCATTCATTATATTCACCCCTTTATAATTACTTAGTATATAAGATGTCAGAGGAACCCTTACATTTAAAATCAGCCCAAATCCTTAGCAAACTTATAAACCACAAAATACCTCAAAGCACCCCAACATCCATAAAGCTCTACATCATGATAATTGCGTCCCACTCTACTCCATAGCCGTCTCTATATAAATTTTAGTGTAATCCCTTTGAAATTCCAACGAAGTGTAGAGATGACGCTAGTTCTGCGTCCGGGTGCTGAGGAATTTTATAGAGCCACTTACGCGATAGGGGCAATCGGAGAAGGCAGTGGTACCCAAACTTTTGTTCAGACGACCACATTAGTTTTTTTTACACTTACCGTCTCTACATTCAACCGTGGGAGAGCCACGCTTCGGCATGAATGGGCCAGCTCAGACCTGAGTGATACCACGGCCTCACAAAAGAACGCCGTGAAGCAGCGCCTGCGCTGTGTTTTGTTGAATGAGTGAGGGTACCGGTCCAGGAAAAGGGGATTTTAAAACTGAGTTTCTTGCTAATACAGGGTGTATCTGTGAACATTTACATCCCTTTAGCCACGTGCTCTACCAACCATCCTGAACAACATTTGTTCTATGACTTTTGAAAATTCGCATAAAAAAATTTCATCTTTCCATACAAAGTCGGTCACGTGACTTGGTCATTTTGTATGGGGAGTCGAAAATTTTTTTCGAAGAATTTGAATAAGTTGTAGAACAAATGTTGTTCAGAATGGTTAATAGAACTCGTGGTTAAAGGGATGTAAATGTCCACAGATACACCCTGTATAATAAATAAATCTTCTTGGAAAAAATCGACTTTCCGAATCAGCGGTAACTTATATAATATTTGACATTCATAAATGTTTTCTAAGTAAGTACTTAAATAAACCCCCGTTGAGGTAAACGATTCTGGAGTGGAGACCTCGACTTGGTAAACGTAGTGTAGGACGGCCTCAGGCCAGATGGAGTGGCGATCTGCGCAAGAGGGCTGGCTGGAGCTGGATGCGAGTAGCCGAAGATCGATCAAAGTGGCGAGCATTTGGAGAGGCCTTTGTCCAGCAGTGGACTGCAAAAGGCTGCTGATGATGATGTATGTACTTAAATTCAATAAAGACCTTTTTTACCGCGCACAGTGAAACTGTGGAATCATCTGCCAACGATGGCGTTTCTGAGCAGATACGAACGAGTGATCTTCAAGAAAAGGGCTTATTCCTTCCTTAAGAGCCGGCAACGCATTTGTGATGCCTCTGGTGTTGCAGATGTCCATTGGCGACGGTGATCACTTACCATCAGGTGAGCCGTCTGCTCCTTTGTCCGCTATAATATAAAGAATATTTTTATTTCTATTTTGTGCGGCTAGAAAACCATATATTTGAGAACCTATGTCCTTGTAAGACGAGCCACGGCTGATCTTCGCCATAGCTAGTTAATTAACATTTTCATGTGGGCGTGAGGAGCCTTGTTCTCAATAATAGATACATATTCCTTAAACCATATTATATGTGTATGAGTGTGTACTGTTAAGTGCCGTACCGCGGGGGTTTCGCTTGTACTTATCTAAAATTTATACTACAATGCGACAACGTTGTTTTGGCAGATGACAAAACTTGGAACCCTTTACTCATTTTTCAACGTTTTTCATGTATCATACATGAACAACGTTTATAAACGTCAACTACATTTGTATGAAAAAGAATTTTATCACAGTATGACAAGAAAAAAAAATCGGTCTGCTCCGCTGAACGTGTTAAATCCTTGTGGCTTATAACGAAGACGTCCCGTAACGAATAAGAATATACCTGTCACATTCAAACAAAAGCGCGCACAGCGCGTGTAAAGAGAGGGAACTCCGATTTGGTCGTAACGACTACTTCAAATTAGGCCCTCTTGGTTAGAACATTTTATTGAAAGAAAACATAGGTTTTAAATTTTTGAGAGAGTTAAAAATGTTTTGTGTTTTCGTTTTCCTTATAAGCCATATCTATCGTAAAATGGTGCCAAAAATTCGTAGCTGAGTTTTCAATATCATTCCGAAATCTGAAAGTTGGTGTACTATGAAACGTTACAAAAATGCTGTCAACTGATATGCTTTTCTTCTGCTCTACCCAAATCTTCCATAAGACATATTCATGAAACTTTACTTATGCATTTGAATGATACTTTCTTATACCATCTTGCTTATATTTCCACCCAAATCTTACATAAGCAACTAAGACGCTTTTTATCGCAACTTTTTTTTATGTGATAGGTGGCAGACGAGCAGGCGGATCACCTGATGGTAAGCAACTGCCGCCGCCCATGGACACCTGCAACACCAGTGGAGTTACAAGTGCGCCGCCAACCTTTTATCCCCTTCCCCCCAGGTGGGCCTCCGGTACCCTCACTCACTCGTTGAAACACAGTACTGGGGCTGCTTCACGCCGGTTTTCTGTGAGGCAGTGGTATCACTCCGGTCGAGCCGGCCCATTCATACCGAAGCGTGGCTCTCCCACAGTTAAAATCTTGTAGTCGCTTCACCCAATCTATAGCCTTATAACTGCTATCTTGCGTGCCCTACCCGTTTCTCACAAAGCAAATATCTATTAAACTATACTAAAAACATATTCAACAAAGGAGCTTCCCTTATCACCCCCGCATCTTACATAAGCACATACTAAGAAAGCCATCTTCCCCATTGATTTTAAAACCACCCCGTGATTATACGCCACACCTCAAGACACCCCACCTGTGTCATTAATTCATTTTAAGACGCCTAACGCGCCCCCCACACATTTGCATATTACAAAGTATGGAAGTTTGGTAACGAAGGGGGGTGGGAGCTGTAAGACGGGAATTGGATGCAGGGATGGAGCCAGGGTTTGAAGGCGAGATTTAAATTTATTTTTCTTCTTACAGACATTTATATCTTTAGTATAACTATTCTATTCTAGTTTAACTTCTTGTTATGCTTAAGATATAAATGTCAACAGTAAAAGATGATCAAAATTAAAAAATCTATACTTATTATTAAGCGGAGTTCGCGTTAGAATTGTATGAATCACTTTGAGGATATACGGAGTTTGCGTCAGAACTGTATGAATTTGACACCGTACAGTATGTATTAGAGTTTTTATTTTGATCATCTAATTTTGCTGTTAACTGTGCCATAATGTAACTTGCCTTAAGAAAGACGTCCTGCCCGTTGGCCTGAACCTACTGTACTATAGTGGGAAACAATGGACGAGACCAGAATTGGCGCGATAGAGATGAGGTCTATTCCCAGCAGTGGGTGAATGTGTGTTAATATGATGATGATGAATGTAACCTCATCAATCGCTTACCATCAGGTGATCTTACTTACTTACTCCACCGGCTCAGCGACCCGAAACGAGGCCTCAAAACAAGAGAACACCACTTTGGTCGATCCTGCACTACTTGTCGCCAGCAGATGATTTTACAAGTAACAATATTATAGGATTGCACGGAGAGATTACCTACAATATATAGAGAGTTAATATATCCCACTTTACGATTCATTAAACAAGAAATATAATGATAGTTAGTTACATTTAAGAAAATTATAGTGAATTTAACATCCAATCTTTCCCCAAGTCCGTCCCTGGCCGCCTCGAAAGCGGAGAAAGATGAAGGAAATGAAAATGTACGTCGCAAAAAGGGGGTCCGCCCCGCCCGCGGCCCGAAAATTCTATAAAGAGGGGAGAGGGCATTTCTCCGATACCTTTTGTAGACGATAAGCCCTTCTCGCCCCAGCCGCCCCAGTCGCCCCGCGTTGCCAACTTAGGGCAAACGTAGCAAATAAATTAATGGGAACAAGAAATAGGTGTGCAGAATTACAATAACTTTAATTAATTAGTTTCTGTGAGAATGGGTGATTCTAATTTCAACGGCGTATATGAGAGGACTTCCGGCTTGGGATCGCGGTTTTTAGTTATATTTAGCCACTGGGTCTCGTTGATATAGGTGCGTAAGAAACCTGCAGCCCTAGTTCGAACTTTCCAAAGAAATTGTATCGTATACGTATCGTAAACCATTTGTATGAAAAACAGAAAGGATAGTACCACAACGTGAGCGTCCACAGGGTATACAACTAACGTATCCAATACATTTTTAAGGATTTGGTACGATGTAACCCTGTGGCCTAGATTTTGTGTGGCTCTATAGTATGGCTACAAGCCACAACAACAACTACAAGCGCTACAAGCGATAAGACCGCCTTATTGTACTGTCTATAGCTGTTGTTTCACTCATGTATTCTATTTCTGTGCAATAAAGAATATCTATCTATCTATGGCTAGCTCTATGGGTTCTGTCTGAGACGCTCACAGGAATCTAACAAAATCTGTGAGAGGGCGCTACTTGCTTTAACTCTCCAAACAAGAAAGATATATCTTCTATCTATACTATTTATAAAGAGATATCTTCTATATACAACGACAAGGCTTATACGTAAACCGAAAACACGAAATGCTTGCGCGATGTAATTAAGCGTCATCTATTGGTCATTTCTGAATTACAGTCCCGAAGCGAAGTGATGGCGGGCCACTAGTACATTTATAAAGAGGTTATTCTATTCTACGCCAGGCCTTATAGGTGAACCGAAAACACAAAACACTTGCGTGCGTAGATGGCGCTGCACGTAGATTTTAACGTGCAGCGCCATCTATTGGTAAACAGTGGAACTACTGTCCCAAAACGAAGTGAGGTCGGGCCCCTATATTAAAATTTTAATCTTTATATTCGTCAACGAAGGCGCTTCGTGCTTAACCCACTAGCGTAATCGTAGCGTTAAAAAAACACCTAAAATCAAAACCGCCATTTTTATTCCTCACCCTGGCAACACCACGGGGGAGGGAGACAGGGAAGCATTACTCTTCAGACATAGTTCTTATCTGAGGTCAATTTCCTTCGTTCCAAAGTCCCCGATAGGACGCCTTTCGGAACTTGGCGGCAGGATGAAGGATGTCCAGATTCCGCCTTGTACATAATTTATACACAGATTTAAATAACAAGGGGAGATTGTTTATTTAATTAAGAATTAATATTTAGGCGGATTGTTGGGGTGGGGAAGATGTTTATTGAATAGGAAAAGGTACTTGTTTTGAGTAGAACTTGTAGGTATTTGGATTGGGGAAACAATAGCGAAGACAGCTAGTACTTAAGGGGCTACACGAATGAAACTAGCGCTGCCAACCAATTTACACTGATTGTGGCGAAAATAGGATATTTTTTAAGAAAGAAAAACATTACAGACTTAGATTAGAAAAGTAATTTGAATTTTTCAAGATGCAATACAATGTATAAAACACGCGACAAGTCTTAACAATAATGTTCATTATTGCTAAAAGTTGCAGTTGTTGTCCTGGAGTTGCAGGTGTTGTGTGGATTTGCAGGGCGACGGTAATCGCTTAACATCAGTTTTTAGCAATAATTAACATTATTGTTACTTTTCGCGTGTTAGAAATATTGTATTGCATCTTGAAAAATCCAATTTACTTGGATCTAAGTCTGTAATGTTTTGCTTTCTTAAAAAATATCGTATTTTCGCCACAATCAGTGTAAATAGGTTGGCGGCGCTAGTTTTATTCGTGTAGCCCCTTCCCCCTTCAATAAGAGAGCGTACTTTTTTTCCGATAGAATGATTAACCTGTATGTTTAAACTTGAAAAAGATATCTGAAATCTATCCATATCATATCTTATCTACAGGGTGTATCTGTGAACATTTACATCCCTTTAACCACGTGTTCTACCAACCATTCTGAACAGCATTTGTTCTATGACTTTTGAAAATTCATATAAAAATTATAATCTTTCCATACGAGGTCGGTCACGTGACTTGGTCATTTTGTATAGGGAGTAGAAAAATTTTTCGATGAATTTGGAAAAGTTGTGGAACAAATGTTGTTCAGAATGGTTTTTTTGTGTCAAATTGCACGTTTTTATAAATGGTTCTGCCTTTTTTTAAGTGGTAGGTGGCAGACGAGCAGGCGCATCACCTGATGGTAAGCGATTGCCGCCGCACATAGACACCTGTAGTTCACCATAATGCATAATGCACCATAGTCTTCTGTGAGGCCGTGGGATCACTCCGGTTGAGCCGGCCCATTCATGCCGAAGCGTGGCAATCCGTTTTTTTTTTTACAAAGTAACCATCCCGTTTTCTTTATTTAGCGAGCAAAACTCGGATTTCCATTATAAACGTAAATTCTCAGAACTTCAATAGAATATAAATGAATAAGAACTAGTTTTTTTATCTTTTGGGGCAGCAAGAAACAAGTTTTTTACACTTGTTATAAGGGTGATCAGTTACTTAAAAGTGGTTGATCTTTTTCACTGAAGGGAATTGTTGAACACCGTAGATAACCTGTTCTTTGTTACACTTGTAAAGTGACTAATGTAACACTCTTTTAAAACTCGTGGCTACAATTCAATGAGAAAGTCTCAAAGTAGCCCCGTGGTATAAAGCCTCCAAGTAACCCCATAGTATTTATCTTAAACAGATTTTTAGAAAGAATAATTAGGCTAAGTACTGTCTCAATGCGTGGCAAAGGCCTCCATCATAGAAATCAAGTCATCGCTAAGATGGGATTAGGTTTAATCACCACGCCTGTGTAATGCGGATTGGTGATGAGACAAACCCGAGCTATGTTCAAAAAATTCGAAACGTACTTTTGCTTGACCCGGAAATATTGATATAGTCAATGAAATATTACCTATTATAAAACTTAAATTCCATACATTTTCCGCAACAATACAATTTTATTATTTCTGTTCAACCTATAAACGTGATAAAACATCTGACATGTGCCCATAAATGACAGTTTCAAGAACAGTTGAAAGGAAACATTCATTCATATCTTGTATCTCTTTTCCCCGGACTGTCACATAAAAGGTGCGTCCATAGTCTCGCTCACAAAAGAACCTTACAATATTTTCCGAATCGGGCCGACCCTTTTCACCCCCTCCCCCAGGCCAGCCTCTTCATTAATTACTGTCCGATAGTTTTACCATTTATGATAAATAGCACTCTGGTCGGTGTCATGCATCCGTTTTGGAATGGTATTGGTTTTTGAGTAATTGGTTATCTACTTTGTTTTGTTTTATTACTAACTAGCGGGCCCTCACTTCGTTTCGGGAGATCAGTTTTAAGCCAAATCAATAGATGGCATTGTACGCGCAAAAGTGTTTCGGTTTGGTTACTTGGAAGTCTTGAAACTTACCTTTTATTTTTTGAATAAGGGATGCGTGAGAGTAATCCTACTACTATTATAAAGGCGAAAGTTTGTAAGTATGGATGTATGGATGTTTGTTACTCTTTCACGTAAAAACTACTGAATGAATTTGAATGAAACTTTACCACAATATAGCTTATACATCAGAATAACACTACTAGGCTACAATTTATAAAAATATATTGTGTGGATTGTCCAAAATATGAGGGTAAGTGTCAATAATTAACTCCACGCGTACGAAGTCGCGGGCGGCCGCTAGTGTCATATAAATATTAGGGTAAACAAATACAATCAGAGAGCTCCGAGCTATCGGGACTCATAATGACACGTGTAACTATCCGAACTGCTATAGTTACACGTGTCATTATGAGTCAACCATAAAAGATAGACGTATGCTGTTCTGAAATATTTTTTAGACATTTCTATGAAGAACATTTCTGTCATACATGGTTTCTATGTAGCTTTAACCATTAAGGCTGCACACGCAATGGAAGCTAAAAAAATGGAGTAACCTCTCCCGTTTTTTCAACATTTTCCTCTGTTCCTGTTTGATTATAGCATGATGAAAAGTATACTATAATATGTCTAGGAGTACGGAAAATAGTTGTACGAAGTTTCTTTAAAGTCCGTCGAGTAGTTTTAATTTCTATAAGGAACATACAGACAGACAGACAAAAATTTTACTGATTGCATTTTTTTACTACCTAATTCGATCACTGATCATTATGTGTCATTATGCTACTTTGTTACTTCAGTGAGTGGACCAGCAAAAGATTTGCGAACAGTGAGATTAGCTTCGTGTGACATCGGCCGGCAATCAACACGTCGCGACGGACACTCGGCTCCGCTACCGCTGGAACTCGAAGGATTTGAAATTTATTTACAGTCACAGGTAATACTAGGGGTCTACTCCGCCAAACGATATTGATTTATTCGTGGGGTCCCGATGCTCTCTCTTTCTTCCGAGACTTAACTAAGCGCTTAGTTGAAGTCACGGGAGACCCAAAAGCTGGCAGCTACTTCGCCCAGCGAATTTCCATCGCTATCCAACGAGGTAATGCTGCCAGCATTTTGGGAACATTGCCACAGGGGCCTTACTCTGTTTTAACCTTTTTCTTTTTTTTTTGTTAGGTAGTTTATTTTAGCTTTAGTACCTACTTACTGTTACTGTTTTTTTTTATTCGTAACGATACGAATTGAATATGATAGCTTCACAAACGTCAAATCGACGAACATTCCTACGACGTCTCTCTCTGATGGTATCATTAAGAGTCTCGTGTCGTTTGTATTTGTAAAAACTTTTTTCAGCCATTTATGGTCCACGCTGAAGAATAATAACCAAACAGCCAAACTTTTTTTATATTTTACAATCATTCGTCGTATCGTTACGAATAAATCGATATCGTTTGGCGTAGTAGACCCCCTACACTTAATACTAAACACACACACATTCAATACTACACTGGCACACTCAATATGCTACCTACTTTGTAACTTCCTTCGTTTGTAACCTTCTAGGTAACTTACACTTTACTACAAACTAAAAAATCGGCTTATTGCGAGTTAAATTCGCCAATTAAATTTAATTCTACCAATTTTCGTGGCAATCGGTGCAGAAACGGCGGAGAATGAGCCAGGACAGACAGACAGACGGACAGACAGACCAGGCGGACAGACGGACGAACAGACAGAAGGTCAGACATTACGAAACTATAAGGGTTCCAAGTAGACTACGGAACCCTAAAACAGTTAATTTTTTTTCTACAGCAAGCGGGTCTTCGTTGGTAACATTTTTTATTTATTAGTTTACTTTTTTATTTTTTAACTAGTGGCCCGCCCTCACTTCGCTTCGGGACCGTAATTCAGAAATGAACCAATAGATGGCGCTGTGTCCAATTACATCGCGCAAGCGTTACGTGTTTTCGGTTTACCTATAAGCCTTGTCGTTGTCTTTAGAAGGTATCTCTTTATAAATAGTATAGATAGAAAAAATGCAATTTACACGTATAGAATATTTTCGAAGTTTCTATACCGTATCCATACAAATGAAACATTTGTGGACACTAAATTGCACTACCTCATCCGATCACTGGTGACATGTGAGCTAGTGGTAGAGGTGTCAGAGTGGGACCTAATGTTTAGTGCCATTCGGGTTGTCAGGACAGTCGACGGTTGACCAACTGACAACTTAGCTGTTACATTATTACGCTGCTATTTTAAGCTAATTTCTCCGAAACAGCAATCGGAATGTGCGATTTGAATAAGGCGGTTTACTAGTGGACGCACGCAGCTCCGCTTGTGTGGAGTTGGGTTTGTCACTAAAAGATTTTTTTTTAATAAATTGTACCTAATTTCAGAGGTATATGGTTTTAAAAACTATCAAGGTAATTTAACCTTTTGATGATAATGACCCAGTTAGCCTAGGCCTCATAGGTATACAATGAAAAAGTTATATTGCAGTCCGTTCGGTACTTTTCGAGATTAGCGCGAACAAACAGACGTACTTACCAAAAAAAAGTACCTATATTTTTTACTGTTTTGAGCTGCCCCAAGTAATTTAGAAATAATATTCAATGCACTTACAGGTGCTTACTGACACTTTTTTAGTTTTTTAGGGTTCCTTAGCCAAATGGCAAAAAAACGCAGTAGTTAGAAAGATATCTGGTTCGGAAGGTAAAAATTATAAACGATTTGCGCTAATATGCCTACCCTTTCGTCTTGATGTGTTTTATTTTGCTGGTGTCCTATCGAATTAAAAGGGTAAGGGTATAGAGAATGCACCTGTGTTTGCGCACACACTGGAGCACTAAAATAATTATATACTGCGCATGTGGCTGATTCTTAAGATTGACTGACATAATCTTAAATCGGTTAGACGATATACTTATTTATATTTCATGAGAAATAAAAAGTCTTTGTCTTTACACATCAGTTATTGTCGTAAGGTAAATGCGCCAATAATCGGACCGTCACTGACCGCCCTTGACCGCGACCGCTACGCGCCGCGCCGCCCTACGCTCCCATTCTAATTTGGGCTCACGTTCTAATATAACATGTCTTGTTACAGTAACATAAATAACATAACAAGGATGATGATGACGATGACACAGCAGTTAATTGATTTTTTTTTAATTATCCGGTCATAATATAAACATAAAAATTTTTGGCTTTGACGGAATGTTAAATTGGCCAATCTTCATTTATGGATTTTTCCGGTTAGATTATTTTAATATAATAACACTTTTAATGTATTGGTTATTAAAGAAAAAAAAAACTATTTTATGTTCCTTTTTTTTAACGTATGTGAGTAAGTAAGTGAGAAACCTAAGGTTTCTCAGAGAAAAAAAATATATTTTACTAATGACTAATTGGTGAAGCAAAATGGTTAATCTCATTTATTAATTTGTTTTTCTCAGATTCCTGGGAAAAAATCATAAAAGATTTGATTGCAGTATTTTTTTAACTGATATTTTTATTTAATAATATATCTATCCAATATTCCTTTCAATACAAGTAAGTGAAAGTAACAATTCTTTTACAAATATTAAGCAATGTAAGTTTAGTCACACATTCCCATGAACTCATAATAAAACCCCAAAAATTGCTTCACTATCTTCAAATCCTGTTTCAACCCCATTTTTAAGTAAGTATTTCTAAGGAAAACTTGCCACTTGCTCAAAGATGCTCACATTAAAAAGAATACCTGTTCTAAAAGTAACAGGTTCTCAAAAAATCTTTAAAAGTTGCCCAAAATAATAAGAAAAGAGACTCAAAATATATTTTAACGTCATTGAAATAGAGTTCAAAATTGCCGGCCAGTTTTTTCTTTCTTTCTTTTATAAGGCAAAGAAAATGACACTCTCACGTTTGAATTTGGAACACAAATCCGGTTCGAGTCGGTGTAAACTGGATTTTTCTAGTTTCTTTGATGTTTTCTTTAGATAAGAGATAATAAAATTGAACGTAGAGGGTTGTTTGAGGTCAAATAAGTCGTGGGATTCTAACATTTTATAGATATGGGTTTTTGAGAATAAGTCTACAGTTAGTTTTAAAACTAGTTTCATGGGAAATTCGGCTTATAAATGGTCTCTAAATTTCAATTCAAGTATAATTTCGACCAGAATATATTTTAGTTATGAGTGATTTGTGTGCTTAAGAGTTTTTTCATTTGCTAACAACACAATGTTAAAATAAATTAATGTTCATAATTAAGCTAATGACAAATTAATAAAAAGACGAATTTTGTATGTATGTAACTGTGTATTATTTGTCTGTAGGTATTTGAGAATGGTGTAGGTTAGGTTGGGTCTGCTGTTTGAAACTTGATAACGCACCTAGATCATAAACATATTATATTAGACTCTAAATTAATATCCCTCTAAAGATTGTGCCGTATGTGTTTGTTTATTTGTTGATTTGTTTTTTTCTAGATTAGATTAGATTGTGTAAAACTCAATTATGAATCAAATCCAGAAGAGTCAATCTCATAAATACCGGTTAATTTTATTTTAAATAGCGTATCTCTGTAATCACATTTTTTAAATGTAGAGTTGGCTGAGTAAAATAATATGATCGTTATAGCATGATAGCAGCCATTATTTAAAAAAAGAAAACAAAACTTTAGATCTCGTTCTATGTTAAGGGGGATACAATTTGCATATACTCAGATAGTCCTAGTACAGTCGAGTTCTAAAATATGCATACACTTTAGGACCTTGTCACAATACATATATAAGAAAGTAGAACGACCTCTTCTTTTTAGTCTACATAAGGAAGGAGATTCACTTTTTATAATTTATTTATTTACTGCAATACAATGTATGCTTAAAGTTAATATGACATTAATCAAGAGAACATTTATGAGCTTACTTAATTATTTTAACACATAAGTTGTTAATACTAATAATTAGTCACAATAGGTTTTTTTTTGAGTTTCAGGGAAATAAATGTTTCTTAAAAATGTAATAAATCATATTGTCAAATTATTCATTAATCTCATTATAAAAATATTACATACCTACCTACAGGGGTACCGACATAGGTCCTTTTACCCTATTGCCCGTGACAAACAATTTCCAATCTGAAAAACATGATATAAAATATGTTTTTTGTGTAATAACATGCGGTGGCAGACGAGCAGACGGATCACCTGATACAACAGGGGAGTCAAAATTTTAACCTCCTTTCCTCCCGATTGGGCCTCAGGTATTCTCACTCACTAAATGCGTGCCAAAGCGTGTCTCTTCCACGGTCATACTTAAGCACTTACCTATTTAATAATAACTTAAGTACTTATTTGAATACACAAGATATGATCAAAACACAAAATGTCATCCATTAGCAATCACGAACATTTTTAGGGGTTTGTAACCAAATAGAATAGAATAGAATAGAAATAATTTCAAATGGCAAAAAACCGAACTTTTAAATAGATAATTTGTTGTATGTCTATTAGTCCGTCCGTAGGTAGGTAATTTACAGTATTTTGGAAAGGGATCTATATTTTATTTAAACTTATAAGATCTATCGGTAGTGCTGTACTTCGTAAAGAGATGTATTTTGTGAACCGCATAAATATTTTTTTTATAAAAATATAAAAAATAAACATGTTGGGAGCTAAAAGTTCAAATTTTTGTGCAAAAGTCGTAGATCAAAATATTGTTTACAACGATTTGTTTAACCACGTGTTCTATCAATCATTCTGAACAACATTTGTTAAACAACTTTTTGAAATTCATCGAAATCGACTCTCCATACAAAATCACCAAGTCACGTGACCAACTTTGTATGGAAAGATGTCATTTTTTTATGCGAATTTTCAAAAGTCAAATGTTGTTCAGAATGGTTGGTAGAAAACGTGGTTAAAGGGATTTAAATGTTCACAGATACACCCTGTATACAACACTGTATAACTGTAATGTAACAGCTGTATTTATTCCTCGACAAAGAAAATAAAATAGAATCGAATTGAAAAAGTTTATATGTTTATATAAAGTTTAATGTTATCAAACAATCAAACTAAATCTAAGAAGCGCCAAAAAGGATAAAATAATTACTTAAATAATCCTTAAATTTTAATCACATCTAATGTAAGCTAGGTGAAAATATTGTTTATACTCCAATATTTCTCTAACTTTTTTATCATGCGACTCCTTCGCTTATTTATATCATGTGCCTATGTGTAGTTATTGTGTATGTACCATGTACATTCTGGCCTTCACAACCCTTTAACAAGGGAAACAAAACTAATTGAATCACTAGACTATCCGAAACGTTGAAGAGCTACGTTAACCGTGGAAGAGCCACGCTTCGGCATGAATGGGCTGGCTCAACCGGAGTGGTACCACGACCTCACATAAGACCGACGTGAAGCAGCAGCCGCGCAGCGTTTCGTGAAGTGCATACTTGTGACTCTACTGGCGTTGCAGGTGTCTAATGGCAGCGGCAATCGCTTACCACCAGGTGATCCGTCTGCTCGTTAGCCACCTATCACATAAAAATAGCGTCACTATATTTTCCGATGATAGAAATATTATGCACATAGATTTAAAATACATAATGTGGCCCACCCTCACTTCGCTTCGGGACAGTATCTAGCTACAAACTAAACCAACAGATGGCGCTGGGCGTCGACTATATCGCGCTTGTGTTTCGTGTTTTCGGTTTACCTATAAGCCTCTGCGTTGTATCTAGAAGTTACCTCTTTATCTATACTAATATACTAATATAATAAGCTGAAGAGTTTGTTTGTTTGTTTTGTTTGTTTGTTTGAACGCGCTAATCTCCGAAACTACTGGTGCGATTTGAATAATTCTTTTTTTGTTGGATAGTCCATTTATCGAGGAAGGCTATAGGCTAAATAACATTACGCTATGACCAATAGGAGCAAAGACAGAGCGGTAAATGTGTAAAAAACGGGGAAAATTATTCATTTTTGAAGGCTTTCTTTGCGTGCGCTGCGAAAACGGTTCAAGATACACAAAAAATATGTATGAAAGAATTATTCCTCTATACATGATCTAAAAAAAAGTCCGCGACGGCATATGTCTATCTTTTAAGGTTTAGTCACAATGACCGTTTTTATGGTACCAAATTTGGTCGAAATAATTTGTTTAAGTTGTATCAACATAATAATATTAAGGGGGTTGTAAGGGGTTAAAAGGGGGGTAAAAAGTTACTTTTCCACGCGGACGAAGTCGCGGGCGGCCGCTAGTAAATAGTAAAGATGTGCATGCACGGATTCAAACCACGCACGACCCCCCGTACGCAAGGTGCGTTTTTATACACTGAGATACCATGGCAAAAAGATTTAGGTACATGTAAGCCTCTAAAGTTTTACAATGTAAGTTTTACATGTAATCCTCGTTTGTATGAACATTGAGTGATGGTCACGATTTTTTGCAACCCAGTGTCGTTGGTAAAATCTCTTATTGGATTTAGGCCTCCTTTCTTTTTCGCCTAAGAACCCGGCCCTGAGCTGCTCGGATCCATGTAGGACCTCTTATTAATCCATCCATCCAAGATTCATATAAAGGTAAATACGGATAAAAAAACCGGCCGGCCATGCAAAAGAGGTTTCCGTAGTGTTTTTATGTGATACGTGGCAGACGAGCAGACGGATCACCTGATAGTAAACATTGGCCGCCGCCCGTAGACACCGCAACACCAGTAGTGTCACAAGTGCGCTGCCAATCTTTAACCCCTAACCTTTTTCCCCAATTGGCCCTCCAGTGCTCTCACTCACTCGACGAAACACAGCGCAGGCGCTGCTTCACGCCGGTCTTCTGTGAGGCCGTGGTATCACTAAGGTCTTAATCATCATCATCAGGTTGTTGCAGTCCACTGTTGGACGTAGGCCTCTCCAAATGCTCGCCACTTTGATCGATCTTCAGCTACTCTCATCCAGCTCCGACAGCCCTGAGGTCGTCCTACAACTGCGTTTACCAAGACGCGGTCTCCACTCCAGAACTCGTTTACTCCATCGGTTGTCAGTTCTGCGGCAGATATGGCCAGCCCACTGCCACTTCAGCTTACTAATCCGTTGAGCTATGTCAATAACTATGCTCTTTGCCGGATCACGTAGTTTCGGATTCGATCACGCCGCCGATCACTAAGGTCGAGCCGGCCCATTCATGCCGAAGCGTGGCTCTCCCACGGAGTAAATCTATAACGGGATTCGTGTTAAGAATGTGTTGTTTACAAGCGGTCAACAAGAAGTGTGTTGTGTCGCGCTGAATATTCGGTCAATCGCCGGCGCGCTGGACAACGACCTCGGACAGAGACGTGGAGTCGCTGTTTATTAATATCCTAATATATTTTTTTTTGATAAATTACCACAATATCATCTCATACATTGACCTGACTCCGTACTAAGTACCTCAAGCACATATGTTACAAATATCAGACGACAGAGGATCACAAATTTAATACTTGCTACTGTTACTAATTGCTTACCATCAGGTGATCCGCCTGCTCGTCTGCTGCCTATCACATAAAAAAATACTTAAATACATAAAAACATCCAGACACTGAACAAACACAAGTTTTCATCACACGAATGTTTGTCCAGCGGGGATCCAACCCACGACCTTTGGCGTATAAAGGTCTCTACCAAATGCGCCATCCGACCAGTCAGTATTTATTTAAGTTAGGTACGCAAACAGATTGAGGTCATATTTCAAGTAAGAATCATAAAAATAACCTTCAAGTCCTTTATGCCCGCACAGTTGCACATTTAATACCTATCTTATATGACCTACACACTTTATATGTGGTCAAAGAAGGAAGTGTTATTTCGTATTAGTCGTAATGCGATTTCAAAATTATGTGGCAGGGCGCGAAACAACAACCTGTCAGTCGACTTGAAGTTTCCCCCTATCTGTAATACTTCACCCCCTCAGAAACGGCTTGACGGTGAACTCACATCACCTTAAAGTGACGCACTCTAAGATGTACAGTCACGTACACTAATAAGTATACAACTTCATTCAAATAAGAACCTTCCTGTCTTGGCATAAGAGTCGAGGTGTTTACAATTTATTGCAGGTGACTTTACGATGCGACCATCCAGTCCAAGCGTAATGAAAAGCGATGCTTCAGCTTTTGGAAAAACACGTGGAAATGAGGATGAGGATCGATCATTCGTCGTGCAAGAAACCTTAATCCTACTACTATTAGAGGTATAAAGGCGAAAGTTTGTAAGTATGGATGTATGGATGTATGGATGTATGGATGTTTTTACTCTTTCACGTAAAAACTACTGAATGGATTTGAATGCTAATAAGTGTTACCGTTTTTGAATTCTTATTGGACTTAAAACAGACTTTGGCATGAATAGGCAAGTTCCAACAGAGTGTTAACACTGCCTAATAGAAAACGGCGTGTAACAGCGCCTCTTTGTTTCCCTAAGTGGGCGCTGGAGGTTCAATCCGGGTGGAAAGGGGAGCTTAAACATTGGCAGAGCATTTGTGACTCCAATGGTATACCAGGTATCCATATACAGCGGATGTCTCTTACCATCACGTGCGTGACCTATTCTCTTGTCCCCCAGATCATTATAATCTTCCTGTCCTATTCCCAGGAGTCCACTACTGGACAATTTCCTGCAGTGGACTCCAACAGACTAATGATGATGATGACAGACGATGACCTTTCAGCCTAGATGATTTGCTTTAGGTGCTCGTCTGCCAGTTATCACGCAAAAAAAAGTTAAGTAAAATTAAAAATATTTAAAGCAAAATAATGTCGCGACTCCACAGCCTGCCCTGTCCAGCGTGTGTCCGCAATCGTCTCCGCACAATCTGGACAAATACCTACGCATGTAGTATACACGCTTGTGTGTGAGGGTGTGTGTGCCTGTGTGTGTAGTGCCGGCCGCAGACGGCTACTTGACAAGGCGTGATCTCGTTAACTTTTGACGGGGTGATTTGAGCTCAGTGGATAGGAAGGTCTTACGAACGGGAGGTCGTAGGTTCTTAAGCTCGGATCCCAGGATGCTAACAAAAGCGGAGTATTGGGCTGACATATAACTTTATCGCCAACCGCCATCAACTATTGATAAGAAGAAACCCGTGGTAGAACGTATGCGCTGGTTCGACCGGAGTGATACCACGGCCACGTAGAAGACCGGCGTAAAGCATACTTACAAACTTTCACGTTTATAATATTTGTGAATGTGATGTGGATAGTGAGATGTAAGCCTCATTTATATAAAATTTCCTATTGGATTTTTAAAGCTGGGTGTGTCACATCCTGCCTTTGAAGGTGACCAAGATATTAAAAAAAACAGGTTGGCAGCGCACTTGTAACTCCACTGGTGTTGCAAGTGTCCATGGGCGGTGGCAATTGCTTACCATCAGGCGATTCGTCTGCTCACCTGCTACCTATCACATAAAAAAAAAAATCCGGAACCTGATCAAATTACGATTCGCACTATTTTACGGGTGGAAAAAACATCTTTGATGTTTTACTTAGACTGTTCCTCAATTTTTTTATGAAACTGCATCCAAGGAGTTTTTAAATTTTGCTTATCTTACGTAGGTACAGTCAGCCACACATCAGGTTACCACAACCTGTCAAATTACTTCATTGATATTCAACCTAATGTGCTTGGCAGTAAGATGAGAATCGATTGAAGAAGTTTAACAGTTTTGTATACTTTGAGGTGTGGCTGTACGTACGTAGTTATTGCTCAAGATCGAACAGGGAAAAATTCAATAAATAAGATTTGGTCACTTGGATATTTTTTCTCAAGAAACCTTAGGTCTTACTTTCGTCTACCGTGACAATTTCTTCAAATCGAAAAAAAATGTAAAACTAGAAAAAAAGGGAGTTTTTAAACCATGATGGGTGATGACCATTTTGGTAGCATAAAATACATTTATTATAATTTAAAGTTCCTTCTGTATTAGTTGGTTTCCAAGTAGGTATATTTATCAATTTAAATTATCAATTCAATCACAATTTCATGAAATGTTTTCGAATTGGAACTTTCTATTCAAAAAAAAACCCACGTTCTTATTCCCCTGAGCTACTATTAGCTGTAAATTTCATAGCTACTTACATAAAGCGAATTCATAAAATATTTATATTTTTGAAAACGAATGAAAATCCTGTTTTTCCACCCGCTAGGACATATTTTACTAAAACTAATTTTAATCATTCGATTCTCAACTTAATCTCCTAGCCATATGGTTCAATATGAATTGAGGGATTCGACGGTTTACTTCGGCCTCGCCGACCCCTTTTGCTACGAACAAGTTTCTGCTACTCTCCACGAGATGGCGTTGTTAATGTTCACGGCACCCCTCCAAAGATGTCGCTATTTTAAGAAGTAGTTCTACTATTATGCGCTAGGTGGAGTTACTAAGATGGCTTTGTATTTCAACATTTATGTTGATATAAACTCAAATTCTTATATATTTGATAGTATGTGTTATGTATTGAAAGTATGTCGATAATAATGTGTCATAAATTGCATTATGTCGTTTCATTAAAAATATAAATATAACGTTGGCGTAAAGTTTTCATAGATGGCGCTAGTTTGTGCATGAATGGTTGTTTAGAATGGTTAGTAGAACAAGTCATGCAAAAAGTATGTTCCGAATTTTTCGGCCATAATTATCTGCCGCAGAACTGACAACCGTTGGGGTAAACGAGTTCTGGAGTGGAGACCGCGTCAGGCCAGATGGAGTGATGATCTGCGCAAGAGGGCTGGCTGGAGCTGGATGCGAGTAGCCGAAGATCGATCAAAGTGGCGAGCATTTGGAGAGGCCTATGTCCAGCGGTGGACTGCAACAGGCTGATGAAGACTAGGCAAGCGTGGTGATTAAGCCAATTCTCATCATAGTAGCGATGACTAGATTTTATGATTGAGGTGTATGCCCTGTAGTGGGACAGTATATAAGGCTGATATTTTACTTAACTTTTATTGCGTGAAATAGCAAGTTTTACAATTATTAGTAAGCTGATATACTTAGTTTACGACCAGCCATCATGTGCCCTGTAGTAAGTAATGTTTTAAAAATGAGAAAGCGAACTGGAGCGAGCAAATTTCAACGATATCACGAAGTATTAAAGTTTTAATTATGTTTTGTAAACGTATTAGTTTTTTTATGGCTGTGTTGCGGATTTGTATTAGATACAGCGAGATGAAACGCGCCAATCGGGAATTGAAGTATAATAGAAGTACAATCCATTATACAGGTTGTATCTGTGAACATTTACATCCCTTTAACCACGTGTTCTACCAACCATTCTGAACAAAATATGTTCAACAACTTTTCGAAATCCATCAAAAAAAATATTGACTCCCTATACAAAATGACCAAGTCAGGCAAGCGTGGTGATTAAGCCTAATCCCATCATAGCAGCGATGACTTGATTTCTATGATGGAGGCCTTTGCCCTGCAGTGGGACAGTTTATAGGCTAATACTTTTTTTTGTAGCCTATGTATTGTTCTGATTTATAAGCTATATAAATACAATAATATAGCTGATAACTGAACACACTTTCATTAAAATCCATTCGGTAGTTTTTGCGTGATAGAGGAGTAAACATCCTTACAATAGTTAATTAATATATTGGTATTATCAATATGTTGCTAAAATTTCCCTATGATATCATCGACACGTTGTTTTCTTTCTTCTACCTAAAGGTTGTCTGGAAGAAATCGCCACAAGCGAAAAGACCGCCTTATTGTACTGTTTATCACTGTTGTTTCACTCATGTATTCTATTTCTGTGTTAAATATCTATATATAGTGGCCCGCCCTCACTTCGCTTCGGGACCGTAATTCAGAAGTGAACCAATAGATGGCGCTGTGTCCAATTACGCGCAAGCGTTTCGTGTTTTCGGTTTACCTATAAGCCTTTTCGTTGTCCATAGAAGTTGTCTCTTTATAAATAATATAGAAGAAGATATAGATAGATTACTATTGTGACATGACATTACTATTTATAAACTATCGATACTATGATTTTTTTTACTATCGATTAGTTTATCGATAGCGGACAAACACACCAGTGACTGTTAGCACCAATCTGAACAGCTCTAGAATCTTCTTGCCCAAAAATTTTTCTCACCATATTGGACATACGTAAATACCGGTTTTGAATGCAAGATTCAACCCTTCACTAGCCAGTGTCCAGTATTGTCCGACACTCATCGGTCTAAACGACCCCTGTCTGTTTTGCGTGCAAACAGGTTGGTAAGAAAAGACATTCTGATGTTTGATGGAAACCGGTTTCTTTTCTCACACTAAGAAACAGTTAAAAACTAGAATCTATAGTAATATTGTAAATGGGAAAGTTTGTCTGTTTTGTTTGCCATCTTTTACGGTAAGACGGAGCGACGAATTGACATAAATTTCTCAGTGGAGATACTTCAAGGCATGAACCACTGTCCATGCCTTGTCTTGTCAAGTCAAGTAGCCTATGTCACTATGTAGTGACATAGGCTACTTGACTTGAAGAGTATGTACTCTTGCTACACTACTCTACTCTACTCTACTGCTTCTTTCGACATTTTCTAATGCGTAGTGACTGCTGCCGACTTTGCCCCTGATTGGACCTATGGTATAATAAGTCGTCTAAACACAGCGAACGTGATGTTCTACAACGATTTCTGTGACACCATTCATGCCGAAGCGTTGCTCTCCCACGGACAAAACAAATCATACTGATACTAGAAGGACCAGCTTATTTAATAACATTTCAACCCAATAGATCCTTCAATTTAATATCACGCCCACAACTCTCATAACCCCATCACTAACTGATCAACTGATCGACAATTTCAAAACAATCACATATCAATTGCAAACAAAACAATATTGTCGTTAACAACACTGAACATTGGTCAACACGACCCTAATTCCCACGCTGACCACCGTCCGGTCTCGGCCTCACCCTATTTTAGTGATGGGAATTGAGTGGAATTTCATTCGAATGATTCGATGAAAAATCGAGTGGGAAATCTCTCGACACCGATTCGATTTTACTCCATGGTATAGTGGGCTAGGTAGCTCAACCAGAGTAATAAATTACTTCGGCATCACAAAAGCGTAGAGCAGCAGCATCTAACTAACGCGCTATTTTGTAAGAGAAAGAACGTGATAAGGTTAGCAGCGCATATATTCCCCTGGTGATTCGGGTCTATAGGCGAAGGAAAATGTTTACCATCAGGTGATCTGTCCGCTGGTCTGCCACATATGGAGGCTCTTCTAAAGTTATCGGAGGCCAAGATAATTTTAGGGTAATTAATTAGTTCGTTTTTTATTATTGAAAAGGAAACTGTCTAATTATACATGAGCCTAAAAGCATTTATTATTGTTGTTACATATATATTTTTTTAAAAAACACGAACAATGATGACAGGTGACTAGAATATGTTGAAACATAAATTAATTGATATTTATTCGAGTAACTTTATCATCAGAGTAGTATCGAGTAAATAAATAAATCGAATGAACCGAGTGATACACTGTTGACCTCCCTACCCTTTATGATAACCCGTTCCAAGTACGACGGGTCCGATTGACCCTGTCCTTAAGAAAGGGTTTCAAGAAAACTTAGAAACCTGTTTCAGCTCCCA
This sequence comes from Cnaphalocrocis medinalis, assembly GCA_014851415.1. Taxonomy (NCBI): domain Eukaryota; kingdom Metazoa; phylum Arthropoda; class Insecta; order Lepidoptera; family Crambidae; genus Cnaphalocrocis; species Cnaphalocrocis medinalis. The sequence continues at coordinate 9,782,011 of CM026299.1, read as the reverse complement.
CAGTGGACAGTGATTTTGTGTCATTTTTGTGAAAGCATTTGAAGGGTCAACGTGATGTGTGTGGTGTGATAATGTGAAAATGTGTGACAATTTTGTAATAATGTGAAAATGTGTGACAATTTTGTGATAATGTGAAAATGTGTGACAATTTTGTAATAATTGAAAACTATTATTTATCGCCGTTTATACCAGCAAAGGCATCGAGGAATAAAGTATAGCTAAGATATTTTATATGTGTGGGTGTGTGAATACACCTACACACTGCAGCCGATTGCAAGAAATGGTTTGTTAAAATTTATTTATCTTTTCCTTTAGCGCGTCTTTTATATCTTAATATTTTAATCCATTTTTACTCACCTTACAATATTATGTTTTCATGCTCTTTAGAAATTATTTTCACCCTTGTTAGACCTTTACTTGGGCGGCTCATTCGATTCATGAGTATCAAGTCGATTGGAAATTTTTCTTCATAACTATAATTTTCATTTCACAATTACAACTTGTAACCCTCTCCACTCTTTTTATTATCTCTCTTTCCCTCTCTCGCTGTTTATAGCTTAATTAACAGTAGGTATTATATACGGTGTATTTGTAATAATTTACATCCTTTTAACTACGTCTTCTATTAAACATTCTGAGCAACATTTTATTCCATGCATTATGGAAATTTTTCGATTCTTATTTTTACTCCCTGATACAAAACCGTTCAGATAGAACAAAAGTAGATTTTTTTAAATACAAATTTCCAGTAGTCGTAGAACAAATATTGATTACAATAGTTGGTAAGAAACATTACCTTGAATAGCGCTAAGGTAATTAAATAATTATACGCAAAAGTACCGCTTGCACTGCATTTCGCCAAATCAGGTTATTATGAACCCAATCGAGAAATTGCAATTTAAAGATTTGAAGCGCACTTATAGTAACTCTACTGGCGAGTAACATCCATCGCTTGCCAACAGGTAATTCGTCTGCCACCTGTAACATAATAATGAGTTTGATATATGTAGATTCAGTATTTATATTGTATACTTAAGTACTAACACACAACAATAAGGGGGTTATTACAAAATGGAGACTAAAGTTTGTCGCGGCATAAAAAGGATGCTGTCATTTTTGTGAAAGTCAAAATTAAAGTAACGGCATTACTTTTAAACAGAGACTAGGTTTACATAAGGTTTTGTTATAATGGGGATTTTGTATATAAAATCTATTTTATATACAAATATTTATGCGAACGTATCGCATCTCCCTTCAAATTGAAGACCTGAAAATAATTTCCACCACGTCGAAAAGCAATCGAATCAAACCAAACGCAATAATGAAATCGATACCCTTAATCGATTTAGCAGCAACCAAATCGATTCTATTTCATTAGGAGCGGAACGCAACAATAACGCGTTTTAAACGCAAAGGAAATTTTGTCGAGCGGCAATCCGCCAGCGCAATTTAGCTCTAACTGAGTCATTTGGCGCGGGCGTCTTGGCGGGCAGATGATTTGTAATTTGTTTTCTGTAGCTCCGCTGTACGGTGAGGGAGAAACTGCTGTAACTAGCACTTTTTATGTACCTAAAGGTGGCAATAGGTAACGCCCCGTTGGTCTAGTAGTTTAAGTACCGGACCGGGATTTTGAGATCCCGGGTCGAGCAAAAATATGTTTCGAATTACCTAGGCGCAGACGCTGTTCACGGCGCCGGTATTTTGTGAGGTCGTGGTACCACTCCGGCCCATTCATGCCGAGGCGTGGCTCTCCTACTGTTAAAGTAGCATGAATCAAAGTAAATTCAATCTGGAGACCCATTCGAGGCGCGGGGGGAGGGGAGTTATAAAGTGAGTGATTATTGGCAAAGCGCGTTTTCATGAGAGGCGCCAATCGCTTACCATAGGGTAACTAGTCTGCTTGTCTGGCACTTATTTCAAAAAAAAATTGTCGCTAGCCTAATCCTAATAATCATTTGAAGGGTTAAATTTGAAAATGCGTAAAAGAAAAGATTTATGACTCCTTATTTGTCGCAACATGTAATTTGTTAGAAATAAATTTAATTAAATTGAAATTGGTATTAATCCGTTCTTAGAATATGTCTACAAAAGAATGCCTATATAATTCACATGCCATATTTTTGATATTGTTTTTTCATTACAAACAAGGCATTTAAACGCAAAGGAAGTTTTGTCGAGCGGCAATCCGCCAGCGCAATTTAGCTCTAACTGAGTCATTTGGCGCGGGCGTCTTGGCGGGCAGATGATTTGTAATTTGTTTTCTGTAGCTCCGCTGTACGGTGAGGGAGAAACTGCCGTAACTTGCACTTTTTTATAGGTGGCAAACGAGTAGATGGATGATCTCATGGTAAGCGGTTGCCGCCGCCCATAGACACCTACCTACAACACCTCCTCCCTCCGGTACCCTCACTCACTCGATTAAACACAGCGCAGACGCTGTTTCACGCCGGTCTTTTGTGAGGTTGTGGTATTACTCCGTACTCTGGCAATACATACTTACGTCTATGGTGGGAATTGTGAGTGAACTAAGGCGATCGCTCTGTTCATCTGCCACATCATAAACAATTTTGTCGCTAGGCAAATCAGACCCATCGTCATTTGAAGGGATACATTTGAAAATGCTTAATAGTGAAGATTTATGTTTAAATTTCTCTACTCCTTATTTGTCGCAACATGTAATTTGTTAGAAATAAATTTAATTAAATTGAAATTGGTATTAATCCGTTCTTAGAATATGTCTACAAAGAATGCCTATATAATTCACATGTCATATTTCTGATATTGTTTTTTCACCACAAACAAGGCATTTAAACGCAAAGGAAATTTTGTCGAGCGGCAATCCGCCAGCGCAATTTAGCTCTAACTGAGTCATTTGGCGCGGGCGTCTTGGCGGGCAGATGATTTGTAATTTGTTTTCTGTAGCTCCGCTGTACGGTGAGGGAGAAACTGCCGTAACTGGCACTTTTTTTATAGGTGGCAAACGAGTAGATGGATGATCTCATGGTAAGCGGTTGCCGCCGCCCATAGACACCTACAACACCTCCTCCCTCCGGTACCCTCACTCACTCGATTAAACACAGCGCAGACGCTGTTTCACGCCGGTCTTTTGTGAGGTTGTGGTATTACTCCGTACTCTGGCAATACATACTTACGTCTATGGTGGGAATTGTGAGTGAACTAAGGCGATCGCTCTGTTCATCTGCCACATCATAAAACAATTTTGTCGCTAGGCAAATCAGACCCATCGTCATTTGAAGGGATACATTTGAAAATGCTTAATAGTGAAGATTTATGTTTAAATTTCTCTACTCCTTATTTGTCATATTTTTTGAGATTTATTTTTTAGCACAAACATGTTAACAGTGACGTACAGAATGTCTCTGTACATGTACATCCCTTTAACCACGTGTCCTAAGACTTCTGGAAATTCGTCGAAAAAATGTTCGATTCCCCATACAAAATAATCAAATCACGTGACTGACTTTGAATTAAAAGCAGTATTTTTATTACTTATTAGAAATTTCAGAGAGTTCCTAATTATAAAAATAGTAGCGGCCGCCCGCGACTTCGTCCGCGTGGAAAAGTAACTTTTTACCCCCCTTTTTAACCCCTTACAACCCCCTTTTCGCAATAAAAAGTAGCCTATGTTCTTTTTCAGGGTCTAGATCATCTGTAGGTATACCAAATTTCATTAAAATCCGTTCAGTAGTTTTGGCGTGAAAGAGTAAGACAGCCAGACAGACAGAGTTACTTTCGCATTTATAATATTAGTTAGGACTACTTTGTTCATGTGCAACGATGTTTTCATCCTTACGATATTTTCACTCACGCCAATGCCAATGGTAAAATAATGCACATAGATTTGATTAATCCATAGGTGCATGCTTAGAATTGAACCAGGATCAGCGAGGCGCGTTCTTGCGCATAGCTCTTAGATTCATTTGGTGGAAATGGGAAACATATTGCTCGGAAAACTCAGTTACGTCTCTCCCCCCCCTCGGCTGACTGATGCCGCCGCCTCGAGAAAATGCACGGCGTTTCATTACATTTTCTCGTTTAGAAAGCCACGATTTATGGCTAAACACCTCCCGCCTACCCGCCATCGCGGATGCCTAGGGTTTGTTACAGCGGAGGTGAATTTTCGGAAAATTTATTGCGAAATTAACTACTTTGAACTTTGGGGGAGGTAAATGCCGGTTTAAAAAAATTAACGTGTTTGGGGTTAGGTAAATGACAACTTTTTTTGCCGCACCTTTTGTTGCAGCGAAGTGAATTGGTGAATTTTCGGTAAATTTTAGGCGAAATTAACTACTTACTTTGAACTTTGTTGGAGGTAAATACCTTTTTAGAAAAAGGTTAAGTGACAACTTATTTCGCGTGTTCATACTTTTATCTGTGAAGAAATTTATGTAGACATGCCTATGGGCCATTACTGACATTATTATGGGTAAGGTATGTTGCGGTGAAGGTGGAATTTCCAAAAAGCTATTGGTTATATTTTTATGTACCTAATTTAAAAGCGTTTTTGGAAGATTATGAGAAAATTTTGGCGTCTTTTAAAACAATCGAAAAAAATTTAAAAGTGTGGAAATTTCTCCAATGAATTTTGAAGGATTTTAAATTATAAATCGGCAAGCAAAATCGCAAACAATCACTGAACAAAGTTTTAATTACTAGACTCCCCAAATCCTGAATAAGGGTCTAAGTGCACCCCGGGTTCCAAAGCAATAGGTTTGGACGCAACTGGGAATGACACGCCATAAAGAGAGTGTTTTAACCACTCGCTTGCTTACTTACGAGTTAACTTACTAGTGTACAGTAGCGCTACCATGAGTTGACATCAAAAACTGACATAACGTAAACTATTGCTCTGTCTCTTTCAAATGCTTCGCAATGAAAGAGACAAAGCGATAGTTTTCGATAGCGAGGATAGTATTTCAAACTCATGGTAGTGCTACAGTAGTCAATTTTGGCAACAATTTTGCCAAAAGCGACCAACTGATAAAGATAAAAATTTGATCCATTTTGTCAAACTTAAGAACCAAAAAACAAGAACAAAACCATCTTAGGCCCTTATTTACTCAATCTTTTCCCTATGTTTACCCCTAGCTCGGCGTCACCAATCTACGTCTTACTATTTCTTCAGGGTCATTAGTACAAACGACACCATTCCGGCGCCCATTTAGATAAAACGTCAGAGATTTGAACGAAGATTCGCCCCCCCCAGGAGGTAGGGGGACTAAATCTCTGGAATCTTACAGGACATTCCCTATTTCGCGCTACAAAAGAAGACCCTAAAAGGTGTAAAGGGAACTTAGGACCTTTGCGAGCTTGGTTACGCTCTTCATATTCGTCATTTAGATTTGTGTACAAGAAAATGTCTGTTTAGATTATAGAAATATAAAAACAGAAAAAAAAATTAATTTCGAAAAATTATAAGACAATAGTTTTCTTTCAACTGTAGGGACCACACCATATGCTAGGAACCCACATATTCAAATGAACATTAATAAATAAATAAATGCGCCAGACAATCACACCATTCAACCTGGTCACAACAAACTAGGGCAACCCCTGTACTATCCTACCAGATGTCGTTAGTTAACTGGGGGCGTCAACCCAGAACACCTAGACTCAAGAAAACTTAGAAAATGTAGTTTCCTAAATTGACTTGACCATCAAATTGTTGTTGGCCGTTGGTTAAATCCTACTACTATTATAAAGGCGAAAGTTTGTAAGGATCTATGGATGTATGGATGTTTGTTACTCTTTCACGTAAAAACTACTGAATGGATTTGAATGAAACTTTACCACAATATAGCTTATACATCAGAATAACACATAGGCTACAATTTATAACAATATATTGTGTGGATTGTCCAAAATATGACGGTAAGTGTCAATAATTAACTCCACGCGTACGAAGTCGCGGGCGGCCACTAGTAAATTATAAAACATTCTCATAAAAATCGGTCCCGTACAGAATCGAGCAGTGGGATCTTAAGTTACTCGATTATCGGTGGGAATTATCCGGCGCTACCCTTAAATCGATAGTTGCACCTGGCCACCCTACAGGGGGGTAATGAGTCGCGAAGATTTTCGCAAGGGTGCAAATGTTTATATAGAGTGAGAATTTATGTTCCTTCGTGCTCCAAAATGTATGTGTGATTGTATGTGTGAGGTGAAAAATTAGCGAGGCTTGCGATTTAGCGGGGCGAATGGGGTGGGTGGTGTTAGTTGGAGATGGTAATTAATTTAGTTTCTTTATTAATAATGTTCTGGACACGATTATGCTGGTTTTACATGATAAGTTAGCGTAACTTGAAGTAAAAAGAAAGAAAGAAAGAAAATGCATTTATTATATATACACAACATACATGCATGCATGTAGACAAGATGAGTACATAAAAAATAGGGCACTTTTTGCTCAAACACAACGTTCTTTAAATTTTCGCATTATAACTATTAATGTTGTAGACGGGAATTAACATGATGTTAATTTTTGAGCACATAATTATGTACAGTCGAGTTCAAAAGTATGTATACACTTTAGTACCTTGTCACAATACATATTTATAAGAAAGTGGAAGTCGTTTTCTTATACATATGTACTGTGACAAGGTCCTAAAGTGTATACATATTTTTGAACTCGATTGTACTCTAAGTGTTCGCTTGTGACCACGGCTGCTGTAATGCAGCCGAAACGTCAAGCAGTAGGTAAGTAAGTACTTCATAATTACTTATGTGCTTAATAGTAAACATCGTATTAATTCCCGTCCATAATAATAATGATATGTATACAACGTAATCCTATTAGATACTGAAAAGGTAGATAAAATATTAAGATTATTATAATATAGAAAACTTGTATTGGTCCGAATATTCTTAAATTTAATTGGCGTAAATAAATAAATCTATAATACATCTTGCTCACAAAACTTTATGTATTGTTATGAAAAAAAATATGCTTCTTAAAAGGCCCGCAACGCATCAGCGTCTTCTCTGATCTCGCAGATGTGATTACTTACCAGGTGACCCGCTTGCTCGTTAGCCGCCTATAGTATAAAAAAAATACAATTTCTCTTAATTATTTCCGAACACCCTGTATGTTTCTTTCGGGGGCGCGCACTCGTTGCTTATCTTTGCTCTAAGACTCCTAACCCTTACTTTTATAATGTATTCAGAGGGTGCGTTGCTATGTACGGTCGCGGTCAAAAAGTGTTTACCACCTTAAGGATCATATTCGCACGTACACATGTAGGTGATAAGTTCTATATGTCTATCACATAATATTGATCATAGATAATGATATGACAGCTGACAGCCAGCGCCCCAGTCAATGACAATTGTCATGTCATTTCAAAGAAATTAGGTCTTTTTATGGCTGCTTCTGTGTTGTATCCTCTTTATGTGTCTTTTTTCATATTTACTTTAAAAAGGTAGTATGTAACTTAATATGGCATTTTTGACTTTAGTGCAAACAGTGTGATATAGAATCAAATTTCGAAACTGGTAAACACTTTTTGACCGCGACCGTACCTACACGCCTTCCAAGGGGGGGAGTGGGGAAAAACGCACTCTTGAGATTATGTCTTCTTTTCGATGGGGTGAATCGGAAACGGCGTACCCATTCACCCCATCGAAAACATTTAAGGTGAATAAATTGATAATGCGATTACAAATGTAAAATGTTAGAAGTGACAGAATATGCTTTAGGTAAGATCAGAATCAAAAGTAGATTAGCACTTTAGTACCATGTCAAAGTAATTGCCTAGTAATTTTTGAAGGAGTAAAACAACAATTTTAAAATGTTAAGGTACTAACTGTTAACCTATTAGATGCTAACTTTACCAAAATAGATTTTAAGAGGTTAAATGGAAAATGAATGTTTTACTAAATTTAAACTTAAGATTAAACTTAATATCAATATTGTATCCATATTATAAGAAAATACTTAGCATATTTTGTAAAACTAAATTGTACATTATCATTTGGGTTGAAAAGTCGCCACCGGCAATTGCTCATCAGATGAGGAAGATACCAATCATCGGTAGGTGAACTTATAGGTGGCAGACGAGTAGATGCCTATAAAATAAAAAAAGTTGAATTAATGTGTCCCTAGGCTCTAGGGCTAGGCTAATCTTCTATCTATACTATTTATAAAGAGATAACTTCTATAGACAACGACAAGGCTTATGGAACACCGAAAACACGAAACGCTTGCGCGATGTAATTGGACACAGCGCCATCTATTGGTTCGTTTCTGAATTACGGTCCCGAAGCGAAGTGAGGGCGGGCCATCTATTATATAGCGGCTCTCTTTATTAGGTACTGCTTTTTTGTATTACTAATTCAATTTCGTAGGCTTTATCTTCTATATTATAAAGAGGCTAATCTCACTCGACGAAACACAGCGCAGGCGCTGCTTTACCCCGGCTTTCTGTGAGGCCATGGTATCACACCGAGCCAGCATATTCATGCAGAAGCGTGGCTCTCCCACGGTCAAATACGAGGGCACTGGTCTAGGTTAAGTAACGAAATGAAGTGAGAGCGAGACATAAGTAATAAAAAACAAAATTGCCTATGTTGGTACATCCAAACTACTTTTTTACATTACAAAATAATTCTTTATTTTAATTCTATACTTATTCAAAATCATTAACATTCACATTAAAATACGGCACTTAATTATATTTATAACCAAAAACATATTCCAACTAAACAAAACAAAGAAACGTACCCAACCGCTATCGACCGAGGAAGCGACCGCATAGTTACGTTCAAAAACGCGACCCTTTTCAATTCGTTTAATAACTACACGCACACAGGCGAAACTCCCCCCCTTTACCACCCCGCGCCTTGGGGCAATTCTTCAAAGGGTGAAAAAACCCCGCTTCCCCACCCCACCCCGGGGGGAGACCCGCCTTAAAGCAGTTCTTGGTTAAAAAAGGGGTGGATACTTAGCAACGGCAAGAATGGAATGCACGATTGATTTTTGTTGCTTTTAAATTTGGAAGCGTTCGGACGGATTTCGAATTTTGTTTGTGTTTTGTTTTTTTTATTGGCAATGGCATTTACATGTATTTGGTACTAGTGGCCGCCCGCAACTTCGTTTGCGTGAACTTTATGACTCTTGACTTAAAGATGATTTTTTAAATAGAAATAAAAAAAAAATTACATATTATAAATGTTCGTTTATAGGTTAATAGATTTTTAAGACGGCTCATTGATATTTTATACGAACTGCTAAGGAATGGAACAACTTGCTGGCTTCTGTATTTCCAGAGAGGTACAATTTGGGTGTCTTTAGGTCGAGAGTGAATAGGCTTCTTCTGGGAAAGCACGCTACATCTTAGACCTCATTGTCACTCTCCATCAGGTGAGATGAGGTCAAGTGCAAACCCATTTAATATTAAAAAAATATATATATCAACTTCTAATGAAAGTAACACCCAAATTATTTTTATTCCATTAGGGGATGTAAGTATTCTATTAAAGTTTGAATCTTATATTTTATCCATCAATTCTGTCAAAGAATGTGTATGCAAAAGTTGGAGTAGATTGGGCCAAGGAATCACGTAGTCCCATGAACAAACTTGGAACCCCCTTTTCGCTCCATTAGGGGTTTAAGTTCTGAATATCCTTCCTTATAGGATCTCATCCAAAAATGCTCATCACATTTGACAATTTTCCATTCCATTTCATTCCATATTTGTTATAGTGCAGCTAGGCTCTTGGAGTTCCACACCAGCTGTTCCATGATCTTGGATTTTTTCATGGCATCATAAAATGCTCATCAATCTGAACAACTTTTGTTAAGGTGCCATTGACCTACCTCTTATAGTTAAGCTGGGCTGTTGTGGTTCTACATCAAGGAGCCTGGTCTTCAAAATATAATATATCCTATAAGTTGCCCTGATATTACAGCTACACAATAAAAAATGTTTCATTCGAATTGGTTCAGTAGTTTCCGAGATTAGCGCGAACAAACAGACAAACAGACAAACAGATAAACAGACAAACAGACAAACAGACAGACAAAAATTTTAAAAATCATTGATTCATGTTCTGTTACTGTTTTTTAGTCGTCCTAAGTTATTTTGAGATAAATGTCTTCAATGTACAGACACAGTTTTTTTACATTTTTATTATATGTATAGATTTTTTTTTGTAATGTTGATAGAATGCGTGATTTTTGTACGTTTGAATTTTTCCAAATTTAAACGCGCGCTCGAATGGAATTCCAATTTTATAGTTGTTCGTTCTGTTTTGTTCTAGGAAGGCTTTTCTTGTATTTTTATAACATTTTAAGGGACAAACATTCTTGTTATGTTTTGTTGAGAAAGAAAGAAGATATTTATGTTAAATTTTTTTGGGTGTTATTTGCTCCTTTCTTGATGCAACTTAATGAAAATGAAAAAAATGAAAATGAAAATGAAAAATGCTTTATTGCTTTCCGAGTTACATACTTAGACTAGCAAATAATTAGGTACATACATTTATGAAATTAATATCTAATTATTGTCTAGTACAATTGTTGAAGTGAGCAGGGGATCCCAAACTAGGCACAGCCTTAATGACAGAAATGACAATAAGGATTTAATTAAGACTAAGTTATAAACTTATAATTAATATTTTAAGGTGTCGTTTTATTTTTTACTTTTGTTGGCGATTTTTTTACTGGATTCGTTTTGACATGCCAAGTGCTAAATGTGGTTTGTACTTTCTTGTGTCTTCGAATTGTAATTACAGACTAAAACTAGAGGTCTGGTTAGAAAATATCAATTCACTTCTCTCTCTCAGAAACTGTTCGAAACGTGCAGGTTTCCTCACTATGTTTTCCCTTACCAGTGCTAATGGTAGAAATACGCACACAGTTTTGAAAAGTATAAGTATGCTCGGAATTGATCCATGACCACCCATATGAAAATTCATATAAAATGTCATACATTAAGATTCCGTAAGTAGGTTTACCATGTGTTACGGATATCAAATCATAGAAACATTACAAATAGAAACTTAAATACATTTAGTTCAGCCAGGCTCTGAACACCCATAAGTGTGTACACGAAATTTTGTCCTGGTGGGGATCGAACCTACGACCTTTGGCGTATGAGGCAGGGTCACTACCAAATGCGTCATCAAGCTAGGTAACAAATAAAGTAAGCACTACAAATATTAACAGCTGGAACCTGTGGTAGCTCAGTGAATAAAAACGTGCCTTCCATATGAAGGGTCGTGGTTAAAATCCGAGCATGCACCTCTGAATATTTGAAATCCGTGTGCTTCTTTCTACCATTAGCTCGGCGTTGAGGGAAAACATCATGAGGAAGGGTTGGGAAGGAAAAGGTTTAGTAAGGCAGAGCGCAGTTCTGACGACGGTTGACGATGGCTGCGCTGTAAGCCGCCAGGTGATCCGTTTACTCATAAGCCACCAATCAACACAAAAATATACTGCACCAAATATTATAACCATTAAAAAAATAAAGGTACCAAAATCCAGGTAATAAAAACTATCTACCCAGCCTATCGCGTTCGTTATAAAACCGTCTTTACGAATATCAAATTCTACCCTCATCTAAAAAGCTTATCCGAAAAAGCTCACACTAGTGCACTAGACGCACACACATGCGCGCCACGAACACACGCAAAAAAGCCTTAACTACTCCTCAGGGGTGGCACTTGGGTCATTAACTGGATTTTAATTTTTTTTTTCTATCAAAATTAAAAGTAAGAGAACTTTCTGTTGTAATATTTAGTTCTACGTATGAAACTCAAACTCAAAGTATTTATTGCTTTCATGTATGTAAAATAAGTCACAAGCCTTTTAAAACGGAAAAACAATTGATTTTCTATCGTATCTGGCAGCTGTCTGGGCCTTACAACGTTAAGTGCCGGCGTATTTTTGAAGATTGGCCATCAATCAGCTCTTTAAATCGTGGCTTATCCATGGCAAGTCTAAAACGGCGGATTTGATGCCAGTTCGTTCCTGAGCCATGACATTTTTCGTCTTCCAATTTAATATTTCCCAGTAATCTTTCCCTTCATGATAGTGTGGAGAAGGTGGTATTGTGGGTTTCTAGTTCCATGTTTGGGAAACCCCAAACAATAACTGTCTATTTTGTAAACAGAAAAATTAATAAATAAAACTTTATAGCACAATCATTAGAGCTACAAAAGACTTATAATAACCTACTTAAACTTAGGGTACAATAACATATTTTATGTTATGATATGACATATGAAATAATATGACATATTATATAATAATATATGAAAATAAACGCCCCGTTGGTCTAGTGTTTTAAGTACAGGGCCATGATCTCGGGGTCCCGGGTTCGATTCCCGGGTCGAGCAAAAGTATGTTTCAAATTTTTCGAACATAGCTCGGGTTTGTGATCACCAATCCGCATTAGGCACGCGTGGTGATTAAGCCTAATCCCATCATAGTAGCGATGACTTGATTTCTATGATGGAGGCCTTTGCCCTGCAGTGGGACAGTATATAGGCTGATACTTTACTTTATACTTTTATGTCATACTAGCGGCCGCCCGCGACTTCGTCCGCGTAGAAAAGTAACTTTTTACCCCCCTTTCAAGCCCTTACAACCCCCTTTTCGCAATAAAAAGTAGCCTATGTCCTTTCTCTGGGTCTAGATTATCTGTAATACCAAATTTCATTTAAATCGGTTGAGTAGTTTTGGCGTGAAAGAGTAGCAGACAGACAGACATACAGACAGACAGACAGACAGAGTCACTTTCGCATTTATAATATTAGTATGGATAATAAAAACAATCTGAAAACGAAGCATTTAACACAAAAAAATAGTGTTGCACAACCCTACGTATCTCCCTCACGCCCCGCGGGGGTGGGGCCCTCATATCCTTGCAGAAAATTTGTTTACTTCTCTCTCGGCAAGGAGCCCCGGATCCGGGAAGCGCCCGTTTGAAATACGAACGCCATGCTATAGCACTGGCTGGCTTTGTTCGATAGGATGCCGGATAAAAACTAAATAACTGCATTGTCAAAGGAGGTTTAAAACCTAATTTGAATTAAGAATGTTGTTCTGACAATTTTATAGCTAGATGTTCTAAATACGAACGCGGTGTTGCACTGGCTGGTTTTATTCCATTTTATATGCTGATTAGAAAAAATAACCTAGTAGGTAGATACTGCAAAAGTTTTGAATTCGGAACGCAATTGCTAACCTAACCTAACCTAACCTAACCTAACCTAACACAAGTATAATATACTAGCTTTTGCCCGCGACTTCGTTCGCGTGGACTTCAGGTTTGTAGCCTATGTGTTATTCTGATGCATAAGCTATATTGTGGTACAGTTTCAATCAAATCCATTCAGTAGTTTTTACGTGAAAGAGTAACAAACATCCATACATCCATACTTACAAACTTTCGCCTTTATAATAGTAGTAGGATTTCTGCTTAAAAGGTAGCATCATTCACTACTATTGTGTTAGACATAGTGTTTATGAAATAAAAATTTGTATACTGAGGAGTTTGAAAGATAAATTAAAAAGGTCATCAAGCGAACCGCAACACGTCTTCCGCCATATTGTATTTAATTCCGGCTCAATTTTGAATTTCGCAAACTTGAGCGGAGCGAAGTTTGGATTGAGCGTCGCGCGACGAGCTAAACTCGCCTGATTGGCTCGCGTGAGTTGCGTTTTTACTAGGCGACAAGGCTGTTTTGGCCGAAAAAAAATGTTTATGCTTGAGGCGACAAATGATCAAGCGGGTCAAACGTCATCACCCATGAACATCTACAAGATTGTAAATGTGTTGCCGGCGTTTTAGAAAGGAATACGAAGTATAGCATATTCGAGTCAGGATGTGTTTAATAAAAACTTTCGATTCGCCCAATCATCATTCGAGGATAAATCAATGGTGTAACGCACCGATTTGTATCCAGAATGACAGCCTTATTCCATAAATATGTTGTCGTATAAAGATTGCTCCAATCCTTAGCATCCATTTTTTATACTTCTTCACCATATCATCCATCTTGTGTGGGAGCCACGGCCTCCACTCAAGGACTTTTTCGCCCTTAAGGCGTCCGTCCTCGTCGCAATATGCCCTGCCCATTGCCACTGGAGCTAGTAGATTCTTTGGGCTGTGACTGCGGGAATTCCTTGGATGCGGGTGGTACAGGACTGATCTGTGTGGATAACACTGGGAGAGGAGCTCTACGTACCCCAAGGTTATCTGAAATCGTTATTAGCGATAAGACCGCCGAGATTTTATTTATAAATTACCACATTAACTTTCTATAAACTCTTGTTCAATAAAGAGTATCTAACTATCTACTTATATATTTTAATGCTGAAATTTTGACAAGGTAAACTAGATGTGTTGCCCATCCAAGATCCAAATTCCTTAGCGTCCAAGATGGCGGCGAAGGGAGTCAGTATTCGAGTCACGAGCACCTGACAAAAGTGCTGCATCTGACTGCGACTTCGGAACAAATTCAATAAACTTGCCCGAAACTGCGCTAAGGGGAATATATAATTTCTTAGTGTCTCTTTGTGTGCCTGTAGGGGAGGGAAGGGCGGAGGGACGCAAGTTATCGATGAAAATAATCCTACTAATACTATTATAAAGGCGAAAGTTTGTAAGTATGGATGTATCACGTAAAAACTACTGAATGGATTTGAATGAAACTTTACCACAATATAGCTTATACATCACAATAATACATAGGCTACAATTTTTGAGGTTTCTACGAACCTGAAGTCTATGCGAACGAACTCGCGGGCAAAAGCTAGTAAAATATAAAACTGTGAAAAAGCAAACTATAATATTTTTAACCAAGTTGAAAAATAATAAGGATTAATATGGGTGGGAAACAGTGGATAAGGGCGGCAGGGGACCGGGAGAGGTGGTGAAATAATCATCATATCAGCAGTGGGTCGATGTGGGCTGATAATGATGAAAAAAAGAGGTGAATCATCATTTCGCGTAACGGTTATAAAGTGTTACGTGGAAAGAATAGTAGAAAATATTATTTAAAATTTTTAACTTCTCTATAAACTTGATATTTTTAAATTGGTTCCATTTTCTTTTTTATAAATAATTCGTTACAAATTTCTTATTTATAAATAAGAAAATGAAACTGACAAGTATGCTTGTAAAAACCGTTCTACCGAGCGCACAGGATGCTTATTTGGGGAAAAAAATATTAAAAGTTAGCAACGCACTTATGGCTCCACTGTCTCACTGGTGTCTGTCCGTCGTCGGTGGCAATTGCTTATTATCAGATCCGTTTGCTCGTGTGCCATTTATCACATAAAAATAACACTAAGTTTGGTTGCTAATTCACCAGGAAACTATTATTTACTAGGAATTTCTAAAATATACTTATCGATAAAAACATCGATACGTGTCACATCGCCCCTCTAGTCACCCGCACCAATGGCGTTACTATTTAAATCTAGTTACAAGTTCTGAATGTATTTTGTTAATTTCAAATAAGTTGGGACATGAAAATTCCTAAGGAGCAGGTGCGTCCAAACTTGGGCCTTATGACTCTTTCGAGAGGAGTGTTTTGGCCTTGCCCCGGCCGGGAGGGGGGATGGGGCATAAATAATAGACGCGTATTGTTGCCGTGAGGTGGCAAAAATGTTGTTTATGGTGGGTGAAGAAGCTAAGTTACGATGTGAAATTCACTTCAGACTATAGCGACCGCCCATATGATTTTTATTAATTGTATTATAGATATTTATAGAAAACATTTTACAGTAATTGTAGAAGGAAAATAGAAGGTCCGAAGCGACAGTTGGCACGCAACCTGGCCAAAATATTAAGATGTTTATGATTTAAAGAAGAAGAATCACTGATATCAAAAAGTTTGTTACTCGTAGCAGTTTTATCTTATCGTATCTCTTCCGTGTCTTTCACTCCAAAACAGACCATGCTAGATTCCTACTGTTACCTCACGATAGCAAAATAGATTTTTAATTTGTGGTTAGCTATACAATAAACGACTTAAAAATAGCCCCGTTCAAAAATATTACAAAAGAATTTTAGAACGTTCTATTTTCAAATCAACCTAAATTTAATTCTGTTTTTAAAACATCAACCGAAAAACAAAAGCTAATCATTTAAAAAACAACATTCCTATTCCAAATTCCAACGTTCCATTTTTAAACCATTCAAATTATGTAAAACAAATTCAAACAACGGAACTACGGCATAGTTCTACCTAAGTACGAACCAAGATGCCTCCCCCTCCTCCCGGGCCCGCGAACGAAATTTAATTGTAGGATATTAATTCTACGGCTAATTTCTATAGTTCCCTCTCGATAAGAGTCCCGTTTTCTTGGAGGGGGCGATAAATTGAGCGATACGCGTGCCTCGGTAATTGGTATCGTGTTTTCGTTATAAAATTATGGGTT
This sequence comes from Cnaphalocrocis medinalis, assembly GCA_014851415.1. NCBI lineage: Eukaryota > Metazoa > Arthropoda > Insecta > Lepidoptera > Crambidae > Cnaphalocrocis > Cnaphalocrocis medinalis. The sequence goes on along the minus strand of CM026299.1, from coordinate 9,765,600 downwards.
GGAGGGAAAAAATTGTTCAAGATGATTTAGGTGTCTATGACGTTTTAAGTGTGAACCTAAAATGGGATTTGCCTGTTGGTGTAAGTACGGGGCCGTGGTTGCGGGTTCCTGGGTTAAGTAAAAGTATGTTTCTCAATAAATAATCATTTGTAGGCAGATGCGAATTTTTTTTTTAAATAAAGTTGACAAGTGGGCTCGGATTCATTCATTGAGTACATTAGCACTTCATACATCATTTGTTCTATGACTTTTGTAAATTCGTCGAAAATGTCGTTTACAGTATACATCTATTTATCAAAGTTATTATAATTTCGGAAAAAGTGGCTATAATAAACGGAATGACAGACATACATAACGAATTTTATATTTTTTTTGTCATTAGGCTGCCCTAAAATGTCTGCTACTTCGTAGTCGACTACAGTGCTACGAACGCCCTACTACGAAGCTACGACCCAAAAACGCGAGTTACGTGTAAACCGTAGCAGAACCGTAGGCCGACGTAGCTTATATCGGTTGGGCGTACTGTATCATTGCAGGGACGGACTGAGTAATGAAAAGGAAAAAAAAATTTTTTTCTCAACTTGTAAAAAAAAATTGGTCACTTTCTCATTTTTGCAAATGGTCACTTTCGCAAAAGATCATTTTCGCATTTTAAGATCAAACTTAAGTAAATGTCATGAAAGTACTGGCGGAATTGAGGGAAGAATGACAACCGACTAGAGCTACCATGACTTTTGGACTTTTTGACTTTTGTTCGTCGTGCAGTTTTCTCTTATTTTTAACTTTGCTTAAAAATCACTAATCACTTATTGTGTTAATAATGTCTAGTTCTTAAGTTGTAATTTTTGTACAATAAAGTATAATATCTATCTATCTGTATACATTTATCTATCATGGTTTTTATATTTATTAAACCAATTAAAATCTTTAAGAGACGAGCCCACCTTCCAAAAAGCAACGCATCCGCATGCCTTTTGGTGTAGCTTATGTCCAAGGCCGGCGGTGTTCACTTACCATTAGGTGACCCGCTTGTTCGTTTGAATCCTTATTTCATTGTGCGAGAGTCACGCTTCGGCATGATAGTGACACCACCGCCTCACAGAAAACTGGCATGAAGCTGCCCCTGTGCTGTTGTTCAGCCGGTGAGTGAGGTTGTCGGAGGCCCACCCGGGGGGAATAGGATAAAAGGTTGGCAGCACACTCTTAATTCCACTGATATTGCAGGTGTCCATGGGCGGCGGCAGTGCTTATCGTCATGTGATCCGCCTGCTCGTCTGCTACCTATAACCAGGCCTGTCCCACTCCGCGTGTAGTATCAAACTTGCAAATACATGCGGCGTCCCCTCCGGAGGGGCCAGTCAGTAGAAAATCACGAGCGAGCGGCGACGCATGCGCGACAGTTGCGTGCGATAGAAAGAGAACGCACTTCTAGGTATGAATAATTGTAGGTGTTGAACGCTGGGCGGCCGGAATTTCAACTTTATGTTATGGTAGCCTGAGCCTTTATTTTTCTATAAACGGTTTTTAGAAGTGGGCATTCTGTACTTGTACTATTAAGTATTCTGTGCTATAACATAAAAATATATAAAAATAAGTAAAACAAAACACCCCAAATACGCCCCGTACAGACCCGGGCAGAAAATATAAATTGGGATTCATATATTTGCGAGGGCTGCGGGTCCAAAAGTGTTTTGAAAAGTAGTTCGGCTGCCCTAATTCCTTTAGTTTTACTGCCTTTTTGGGTGTTTTTAGTTCGGCCGGTTTAGAAGGGTCGATGTTTGGTTAGGCCGACCTTTTTTAGCCTTTCGGGACCGAGTAGTTTTAGTTCGGGATCGTTCGGAAACTCTTGAAGGGTAGGGCTGGCAGGTGGGGGATGAAAAGCTGGTCTTAGTTTTTTAATAGATAAATTGTTACAACATCTGATTTTCCATCAAATGTAACTTTTTTCGTTTTTTTTATGTGATAGGTAGCAGACGAGCAGGCGGATCACCTGATGGTAAGCAATTGCCGCCGCACATGGACACCTGCAACACCAGTGGAGTTACAAGTGCGCTGCCAACCTTTTATCCCTTTCCCCCCCGGGTGGGCCTCCGGTACCCTTACTCACTCGGCGAAACACAGCACAGGGGCTGCTTCACACAGGTTTTACTGTGAGGCAGTGGTATCACTCCGGTCAAGCCGACCCATTCATGCCGAAGCGTGGCTCTCCAACAGTTTCGTGGCAGCTTTTAATGGAATGTATTAAAAGCTGCCACGAAACTGTGGGAGAGCCACGCTTGTCACTCTGTTTTAATTTTTCTTATTGGTAGTTTTTTAGCTTTAGATTTCAGTTATTGTTTTCTCGTGTATTCATATTATCTTGTCCAATAAATAAATAATTAATTGTTGGGGTGGAAAGGTGTTTGAGTGGAGGCCGCAGCCGTGGCAGGACTACCACCAGGTGGACCGACAATCTAGTCAAGGTCGCAGGAGTTCCTTGGATGCGGGTGACATAGGACCGATTTATGTGGAGAACTTTGGGGGAGGCCTTTGTCCAGCAGTGGGACGTCTATTGGCTGAAATGATGATAGTGATGAATTGTGCAATTTCCTAATAAATCTGCGATCTTATCTGTAAGAGATCATTATCATAACATAATCTACTATCATAACACATATGGTGTCGTGTAAATTAAAAAAAAAAACATCATCATACATACATACATTTTCCTGGTCCCAAACTAAAGTTTTTCCCTTGTTCTATGGAAACCAGAAATAACGAAGGAACCACAAAAACCCAGACGCATGCAAATATATGTGTGTGTGTATGATATTATTATGTCGATGTTTGGTCGTCCAAAGGTCGACAGCTCAATTTATAAAATTGACGATTGTAGGAGCAACCCTATAGTGAGGTAGGGTTGGAGCGTTCGAGTGTCTGTATAATTTTTGGCGTCGATGCGTCGTTATAGTTTTTAGTGTGGATTTGCAAATACGAATGGCGCTTTGAAATTAACTTTGTGTTCGCTGTATTATAATTTTGGTACGTTTTGTACAGAATTCTGGGCATTTTAAAGAATATCGTGTTTGAAATGAATTTATAACATTTATTATTTGATTGACCCAATGGCGTACTTGGTTGTTACTCTGCCCTATACGCTAAGATCGTTGGTTCGATTCTCGCCTTGAACAAACATTCATGTGATTAAAATGTGTGTTTATTTAGAGTCTATATAATATAATATATTATGTATTTAAGTATTATGCAATTCTGCTGTCGATTTATATCCGTAACACAGTTCTTATGCTACTTATTAGGGAATCAGATAAATGTAGATATAACATAATATATTATAGTATGATTTTATTTATTTACTAGCGGCCGCCCGCGACTTCGTCCGCGTGGAAAAGTAACTTTTTACCCCCCTTTTAACCCCTTACAACCCCCTTAATATTATTATGTTGATAGCCTATAGCCTTCCTCGATAAATGGACTATCCAACAAAAAAGAATTATTCAAATCGCACCAGTAGTTTCGGAGATTAGCGCGTTCAAACAAACAAACAAACAAACAAACAAACAAACAACACAAACAAACAAACAAACAAACAACTCTTCAGCTTTATTATATTAGTATAGATTATGTTATCTATCATTACACTCGTAAGTCATGAAGACAAGTAACAATCCTAAATTAAAAAAAAAAACGATTTATCCTTTAAAAAGAAAATCAAAGGAAACTATTCTCATACAGCCTACTGTCTATACCAGACAAAGATAACATATCCCACATTTTTTTGCCCTCCAAAAACAAGGCAAAGACAACTCGTCTTATTCATCCTAATCTCTCAAATTACCAGCCAGAGTGAGTTGAAAAATTGATTAAAGCGCGCTGCCGCAGCCGAGAGAGTTGTACTACGGAACCGTCAAAGTTTCCGGGGGGAGGGGGAAAAATGAGCGAAGACGGAGTGGGGAAGTTTAAATTTGGAATTTGGGATGTTGGATTACGCTTCTTCTGGGGGTCTTTGACCTAGGGTTTTTTGATGACGTGGGGATGAAAATCTGGGCGACTTTTATTAAATAGTAGGAGGTGAGTATTAAAATACCTACTTGCACTTTTTCTGTCTATTCAGATATGACAAATTGTACAATCTGTCATATTTTTTCAGTTATATTGACAGGCTGTCTGTAAATTAAGTTTCAATGGTGAAAGATGATGCCGAAGACTGTTTTGTTATCAGAAAAATTGCTCTGTTTTGTAATGAAAATGCATTCAGACCTATAAGGGGCTATACGAATGAAACTAACCTATTTACACTGATTGTGTCGAAAATACGATATTTTTTAAGAAAGCAAAACATTACGGACTTAGATATGTTGGCAACATAACCTTTTTTCAACTATTCTATTTAGTCTGTGACGTAAAGTATTGAAATTACTCAGTGAATGTGATGTAATCTGTGGATGCGGGTCAATTTTAGCCTGTGGTGTCACGTCAAGGTGACACTTAGAAAAGAGGGAAAAAACTGATATATCTTAGAAATAACTTTTGTATTTGTTAATTATGTGGAATAACTGTGTCCATGTGAATTTTATACTGATTGATTATATGCAATGGTTGCCTTCATACATTAGTCGTTTGATTGTACCTAGAAGATAGATTCAGTTTACATCAGAAGTGATGATGGACGCCCTTTCGCCAGAAAAGTATAGAGATGAGAAATAATAGAACACACGGAAATAAGCGCAATGTGAGGATTTATTGTGCTTGCTCGCCATCGATAAACAGTAGAAGTTCGTTGGAAAGCAATGTCGGCAGGTGAATGCCTCCCGCTGTCCCTTCCGACACGGAAAAGAGTAAGGTATCACACTCGGATGAAACCGAACAGTAGGTAAAAATGTTACAGGATATGTTACGTGGTAATGTAAATCAGGTACCTATGATTTGAAATGCTGAGAAAAGTACTTAATAGAAATGCAATGTGGTGAGTGACTGCAGCGATAATAAGGTAATTAATTATTTTGTGTTTGTTATGGGTAGATCTCAATTAACTTGAAAGAATTAAGTACTGATTCTTGTTTGAATTACCTGGGATAACGGTCATTTCAATTAAGTGCACGGTTTTATTACAATGTTCGGTGTAAATTGTATGATAAAGATGCAAATGCCTTATTATACATTTGAAGGGTATCTAAATCGCAAGAATTAATGGAAATAATTTACTATTTATTTGCCTTATATTATGATGACATATTATTTATTTTTCTAAACATTATAGTGATTACAAATTTGTGAAGAGTATCCGATTAGGATTTTGCTAGTTAATCCATACTAATATTATAAATGCGAAAGTAACTCTGTCTGTCTGTCTGTCTGTCTGTCTGTCTGTCTGTCTGTCTGTCTGTCTGTCTGTACTCTTTCACGCCAAAACTACTGAACGGATTTAAATGAAATTTGGTATACAGATGATCTAGACCCTGAGAAAGAATATAGGCTACTTTTTATTGCGAAAAGGGGGTTGTAAGGGGTTAAAAGGGGGGTAAAAAGTTACTTTTCCACGCGGACGAAGTCGCGGGCGGCCGCTAGTATTGGTATAAATTGACATTCCAAATCAGCGGTGAATTACATAGGATTTGACATTCATAAACATTCTGTATGGATTTAAGACTGAATAAAGAATGTTTGCTGGATATAATTATTTAGGTTGAAATGGATTAGCCAACAACACTGGGAATTATTTTAAAACCAGTAAATTATTAGTACACATTATCTATTTAACAGGATATTTATTTATTAGGATAAAAAAATAATTTGGTGGGAGATTTCTTACAAAATATGAAAGGCAGGTGAAATGGTTTAAGGCATGGCACTGTAACTCCATGTGTATTACTGCATATTAATCTAAATTCAGTTTACAGCCAAAAAAAAAAAAAGTGTTTAATTTATTTATTAATGTGTATGAATTGCATTACAATACCCTACCAAGTTCGAGTTATGGAATTCTATGATGTATACCAACATGTGTATTAAAAGGGGTTGAATTGAACATAAATAAATAACAAAATTTGTAGATGAGCAAGGATATGAGTACCTAAAAAAAATAAATGAGGAACATGAAGATATAAATAAGTAATATAATGATGTGTTTAATACCTATATTGTGATTATAAGTTGATCAGATCCCATTTGTGTGTTGATGAATTGCAGATGTCAGGTAGGTCAGCATGGTTAATGACATTGTATTAGCAACACATATAGAAATAGAAATAATTTATTAGTGTAAATGTGGTTACAATAGTGTACACAAATTATTTAGTTTCTCACAAATAACCAAATATTATCGGCATGCTATAACAGAGAGTCAGCATCATATAAATTAGTAAAGACAGATAAATACAAAATGAATAGGAACAAAAATTAGTCACTTAAATTAAAATATAGTTACCTAATCAAAATAATAAGGTCAACAATTGAATATAAAAATAAATTTAAATCTTACATTCCATAAATTCATTAATACTGTAGAACATTTGTCACACAAGAATTTAAATTAGATTCAATCTGAACTTTTAATTTGTAGGTAGTTATGTTAATGCTCAGGCAACTTATTATCTAATATAATAACAATTTCTTTTTGTTAGCTTGTTGAGCATACTGTGGAATAGGATAGAAATGCTGTACTAATGTTGGTTGCTAATTTTGAAAGTTAGAGTGTTGAAAAATTTGTAGGTGAGCTCCTAGTATCGAATGAAAAAAAAAAAAAAAAAAAAAAAAAAAAGGAATAAAGCTAGTAATTTATGACTTTTGTAAAATTCAACCCTTAAGGTGTAAGGGGAGGGTCGAAAATTGCTTGAAGGTTCGTCAACTTTAATGTTGGGCATGGCTCGAGTCAGTGATTGTATTTTATTAAGTATTGCATTATGCTTAGGGTTATGTATTAGAATAAAAAGTAACCCTTACTTAAGAATAAATTGCAAAGATTTGCTATACCAAAAATAAAAATTAAAAGTAACCCAGTTCAAAGTTTTTAGAAAAATATTAAAGAGGGATTTAAGTTTGAAAGTTTGTATTTAGAGAGTCATAACTTGCCAGTCAGAGACCCATATTTTATTTTGTTGGGTAGAGTTCTAAGTATAAAGAACTAAATTTGAAGTACTAAGTATAAAGTACTAAGTACTTAAGGTAGAGAATGGAGTATGGAGGTTTGCTGATTGTTAATGTTAGAGACTCAAATTCAGAGTTGGGTTCTTTCTTGGTACCAACGAAAACGAGACTTAGTTGAACAAAATCGACCCTGAAAATCATAATCATAATATTTATTGCTTCATAATGGAATATGGTGAGGATAAAGATGGGCGTATGCGAGCAAATCCAATACTAGCAAAGCAGGATAGAATACTGATGGACCTGTAATTAATATAGCATAAGTAACAGTTTTTGGGGTCATGTTTTGTGATTCGAATATGTCCAAGTCAGTACTTGCTTGCATTGCTTGTATTGTGCTGGTTTTTAAGGATTAAATGTCGAGTACAGTTGAGTGGTTGCAGCTCTGGCGCATTATTCAATAAATAAGGGTGCTACGCCACCTGGGCCCGCCCCCTTGTTCGGTTCTGGAGAGGAGGGCTTTCTGAAAGTGTCTTCTTCTTCTTCGGTTATATGGGTGATGTATGTGTTTTAGGGTGGTTGATATACCCGTTGGACATACAGGGGATCTGTCGTGTGCAGAGCGGATGAGGAAAGGAAAAGCATTTTTGCTATTGGTGCTTACAGCCTTTATTTTGAGAATGAATATTATAGTTTTTTTTTTTTTTGCAGGATTTGATAAATTTGTATCCTTTTGCAATCCTAATGATGATATTAACGTGTTGGCGGGATAAATATGGGGAGCTACATGATTGATATAATTTTAGATTATAATGTGATAAACTTAATATTATTTGGATTGGATTTTTTTTTTTACAGGATTTGATAAATTTGTATCCTTTTGCAATTCTAATGATGATATTAACGTGTTGGCAAGATAGATATAAAGGGCTGCATAATTGTGTGATTTTGGATTGTAATGTATAAACTTAATATTGTTTGGATTGGATTTTTTTTTTACAGGATTTGATAAATTTGTATCCTTTTTCAATTCTAATGATGATATTAACGTGTTGGCAAGATAAATATAAAGAGCTACATAATTGATATAATTTTATTATAATGCAATAAACTTAATATTATTTGGATTGGATTTTTTTTTTACAGGATTTGATAAATTTGTATCCTTTTGCAATTCTAATGATGATATTAACGTGTTTAGCAAGATAAATATAAAGAGCTACTTAATATTTACTAACTTAATATTATTTGGGCGGCTGCTGGAAGGCTGAATACCGTGCCTATGTTAGATACATTTGATAACACCCCTGTATCAACTGTGTATTATGCAAATAAATAATGTTTTGTTTCTGTTTCTGTTTCTCATAACAGGAGAGAGAGTGAGCTGGCTGAAGCAGCAACTGCCTAAGACTAAAGGAGTTAGCTGGACCAGGCAGTTCTCAAGATGATTAATAATAATATATTTATGTATTTAACCACCATAATAATAATATCTTTATTGTATAATTGTGGTATTACAATTGTTGCAGGTGTTACACTTATAATAGATCTCGCAATTATCTATATAGGCATACAATAGTTAATACAAAATATTATTATTAGTTATTGAGTAATATAATATATAAATATGAGTAAGAGAGTGAGCTGACGCAGCGACTGCCTAAGACTAAAGGAGTTCGTTGGACCAGGCACTTCTCAGGGGTGATAGGAGAGGGTGAGCTGAAGCAGCAACTGCCTAAGACTAAAGGAGTTTGCTGGACCAGGCACTTCTCAGAGGTAATAGGAGAGAGTGAGCTGAAGCAGCGACTGCCTAAGACTAAAGGAGTTCGTTGGACCAGGCACTTCTCATAATAGGAGAGAGTGAGCTGACGCAGCAACTGCCTAAGACTAAAGGAGTTCGCTGGACTAGGCACTTCTCAGAGGTAATAGGAGAGAGTGAGCTGAAGCAGCGACTGCCTAAGACTAAAGGAGTTCGTTGGACCAGGCACTTCTCATAATAGCAGAGAGTGAGCTGAAGCAGCAACTGCCTAAGACTAAAGGAGTTAGCTGGACCAGGCACTTCTCATAATAGGAGGGAGAGTGGAAATGTTATGAGTCATGATAGGCCGAGTAATGATTGCTGTCTTTGTCATGATTTCAGAGTCAGCACCGAGATCGGGACGCCGCTTGAAGAAAGCAAGGGGTGCCTGAGGACATGCACCTTGCAGGAGGGCCGTGTTGGCAACATAACCTTTTTTCAACTATTCTATTTAGTCTGTGACGTAAAGTATTGAAATTACTCAGTGAATGTGATGTAATCTGTGGATGCGGGTCAATTTTAGCCTGTGGTGTCACGTCAAGGTGACACTTAGAAAAGAGGGAAAAAACTGATATATCTTAGAAATAACTTTTGTATTTGTTAATTATGTGGAATAACTGTGTCCATGTGAATTTTATACTGATTGATTATATGCAATGGTTGCCTTCATACATTAGTCGTTTGATTGTACCTAGAAGATAGATTCAGTTTACAGATAAAAGTAAATTGTCAATTATTGCTAAAAGTGGCCGTAAGTGGCCCTTAAACGCCACATTTCCTATATTTTTTCCCCTATAGTCCAGTTTATCTTATTTTCATTGAATTTGGAATAAGAACTAATAAATTCAAATGAATGGCTCTAAACATTGATGCTAAAAAGCAAAAACTCCAAGTTCATATCGGACTATTATCTTACTTTATGATTCATCACCATTAAAAACAAAAGAGTAATACTTGTTTCAAAATTAGAATGCCTTCAGAATAGCGCAAGAATTTAAAAGAAAATAAACGTTGAATTTTCCCTCCAACGAGCCGCAGCATGCAGCCACAGATATCGCATCTTCATTTGAATGTGGAATAAGAACAAGATGGCGCCTTCCGCCGAGCGGATTGCAGCGGATATTAATCTTATGTCGCATGTAGATTGCTTTTTATAATTAGGCGCTTTAGTTTTTCTTCCCTTTATATTAATTTAAAAAATCTTAGTGTATTTTTAAAAAAGAAACACTTACTTAGTTGCAGAATAGTAATAGTTAATAGTATATTAGCAGCGCACTAGAGACTCCACTGGAGTTGCGTGCGAGTGTCTATTTGCAGCCAAGTCGCTTGCCATCAGGTGATCCGTCTGCTCCTCTGCCACTTATAACATAGAAAATAAGTGTGCCAGTCATATTTACTACATTTCTATGAATAACCATTATTTCATTAATTTGTACCTATTGAAATTAATTTTGTACCCAATTTATATTATAAACTAGTGGCCCGCCCTCGCTTCGCTTCGGTATTTTAATTTTTTGAACGAAGTAGAATTCACAACAATCAAAGTAATTAGCAAAAGAATTTTACTGATACTTATAGGATTGATAATTTTGGTGATCGTAAACCTTAATGAAGGAATCTCAAAAAGATTTGATTTAAAAAATGCTCGGAAACTCTTATAACTTTACTTTGTCAAATTTAATTAGTTCCCCGTTCATCCCTATAGGGGGGGACTTTTATAAACTTCTATGCAAAGCCTAAATACCAATTTTCAAGATTCTAGCTTCAAAAAAATGACAATACTTCGTTTTCAACCCCCTTTTCCCCCCTTTTAGGTTGAAGAAAAAAATAACGAATTCACTTTCATTACATTTGTATGCAAAGCCCAAATACCAAGTTTCAAGAATCTAGCTTTAAATTGACAATACGGCGTTTTATTATCCCCTTTCTCCCCTTTTTAGGTTGAAGAAAAAAATAACGAATTCACTTTCATTACATTTGTATGCAAAGCCCAAATACCAAGTTTCTAAGAATCTAGCTTTAAAATTGACAATACGGCGTTTATTACCCCTTTCTCCCCTTTTTAGGTTGAAGAAAAAAATTGCCCAATTCAATTTCTAGCGAAGCCAATACCAATTTTCAAAGCTCAAGCTTTAAAGTGACGAATTTTCTATACGACGTTTTACCCCCCTTTCACCCCTTTGTAAGCTGAAGAAAAAAAAATGCTGAAATTACTTTCATTTAATTTGTATGGAAAACCCAAATACCAATTTTCAAGACTCTAGCTTTAAAAATAATAAATCTCCCATACATTGTTTTAACCCCCATATCACCCCTTATTGGCTGAATTAAAAAAAAACTAAAAAAGGTCAATTTTTATTTTTTATAAACAACCCATAATCCATAATTTTCAAATCTCTAACATCAAAATTGAAAGACTTTCATTACTAACTTAAACCCCCCCTTTCACCCCTTTAGGGGGTGAATTTCGCAAAATTCCTTCTTAGTGCGCGCTTACATAGTAATAACTACCTATGTTTCAAATTTCATGATTTTAGGTCCAGTAGTTTTGGCTGTGCGTTGATAGATCAGTCAGTCAGTCAGTCACAGGCCGAGGCGTTACCTCTTTATTAATAGTATAGATTATTTTGTATTGACGATGTATGATATCTCTAAATTCGACTTCATTGCCTCCAGGAGGCCAATTCTCGGTTTTCGCCTTCTATGTCGAGTCGACTTGGTGGAACCCATAGGCCAATAGGAGAACACAGTTAAGGAATGTCGACTGTAATCTGTGTTCTCCTATTGGTTATGCGTTCCATGAAGTCGACTCGGCATAGAAGGCGAAAACCAAGAATTGGCATCCTGGTCTCCCGTTACTTCAAATAAGCGCTAAGTCCCGGAAGAAAAAGAGAGCAACCCAATCTTAGTTAGTTTTTGTCTCTTGCTTCTTAGTTTTTGTCTATTGCCTTAGGTCGTTATTTTTTCTAATTAGCAAAGTTCCCCGATGTCTCAGCGCCCCCTTCAGACGCGCCGCGAAAACTCTTGAAACAAAGGAGGGTAATTGAAAATTCTATCAAAACTTACGCCGAACGAGCTCTGGCGCGGCTGAGCCGAGTAGACTGGGGGAGGGCATCCGCGCATTTTTAGATATTCATAGTAGTTAAATTCTATAAACTGTATTTGTATTTTTTTATGTTCTCAACTGGCAAGTGAATTTGTATGTAATTCTTAGTGAGGATAAAGATATTGAACCCTTAAGGAAAATGACCAAAAGTCTTAAAACAATGGAAAATAATTGTAAACACAATTCCATCGCAAAATATACTACTTATCTCACTGCATGGCAAAGGCCTCAATCATAGATATCAAGTCATCGCTACTATGGAGTAATAAAAAAACATAAATTTAAAAGGCATACAATTTAATAAGTACACCTCAAAAAGAAAATTTAAAAAAGTTAAAGTTATTCATTCATTCACCGTCGCCGTCCTCTGAAGTTGCTATATTTAAATGACCTTCTTAATAGTCATGGACGTCTTAACATAACAATAAACGAAACAGATCTATACTCAGATTTTTAATCATGAGGAGTAAACTGACAGACGCAAATGTCAAGTTTCTACAGGGTGTATCTATGAACATTAACATTCCTTTAACCACGTGTTGTACCAACCATTCTGAACAACATTTGTTCAACGACTTTTCGGAATTATACGAATTTTTTTCGACTCTCCATACAAAATGACCAAGTCACGTGACCAACTTTGTATGGAAAGATGAAATTTTTTTATGCGAATTTTCAAAAGTCATAGAACAAATGTTGTTCAGAATGGTTGGTAGAACACGTGGTTAAAGGGATGTAAATGTTCACAGATACACCCTGTATATATTTTGACATTTTGCATCTGTCTAATTGAGTGCTAATGTATGGGGATGACACATGGACATGTTTACTCCACATGATTATGAACCAGAGTATACAGTCCAAACGTCAACAATGACAACAAAAAACAAAAAAAAACTGATCTAGAATTGTCTATCCCTTGTCCCGTGGACTACACGAGTCGTCGGGGCTGTTTGACAACGCGTCTCCTTTATTTCAAGACGGCAAGTTGGCGTGTTTGATATGCTAATACCGTCCTCCCGCCCACTTGCTATTGGTTTTTGTTATTCAATTATAGTTTCAGACTGAATACTTCGTTGATTAAGAAGTGAGACAAAAATATTTACTTTTTTAATTTCAACTTAGGCCCATACCAACAAAAGGTTTGTAATGTTCTACAAACCGATATTTTAAGATTATCCATTGACGCAGGAGCCAGATCATTGAGTATGTCGAATACAGGCTGGTTATGATGCCATACATAGAAGAAAAAAATATGGCGTCTTGTGCATTCAAGGTTATTAGCAATAATTTTATCGGTTTTTAATATGTTTTTATTTTACTTTAATTATTCTTTTAATTCATCTACAGTTCAACTAAACTGTAGTTTCGAGTCAATCATCAGGCTTCTACTTCACCATGCTGACAATTGTCAGTGGTGACATAATTATGTAGAGAGCTTCACTTCTACTCGTACGGCGAGTCTTTTCAAACTATGTGTAAGTGCACTACGGAATACTGTAGCTTGACAATTGTCACTCTACATAACAAGTCACCGACAATTGTCAGCGTAATGAAATATGGGCCAGGGGGCAATTCTCGTGCACTCGAAATTGAAGTCTAATTTAGAGATTTCATACATGCGTCCTTATAAATCTCTAATTCAAATTCAATATCGAAAGCACGATAATTGTCCCCAAGATGGTGAGTGATTTCCGTTTAAAGACACTAGTCGAGTTTCATACAGGTGCCGTGCCCGTTTATCCGTCTTTACGTCTAAGACACAAGTGCTATTATCCATTGAGGGAGTTAACTCAAACGTGCCGCCGACTGTACGGCCCCAAGTTATTAAGCAACAAATCCAAACTTATTTTCCTTAAACCCCCCACTTCCGAGTCGAAAGGCGTATTCGTCGCATAATGCCTTATTGTGTACATAAAACATTATGATTGCCTTTGACAGTGCGCCGAGAGTAGCAAGTTTTAATAGAAATTTAAATTAGCTTCGCAGCTCCAAATGCTGGCGCGCCTTGAGCGGAGTTATTGAGTGTTCTGATTGTGTCTTGAGTTTGTGTTGGCTTGTATATTTGTGCTAACACAAACTATAAAAAAGGCAAATAAATTTTCAACTTTTTTTTCATCATCAGCCTGTACATAAGCCTCCTCCAATGTTTCTCATTTTACCGTATCTTCGTCTAGACGCATCCAATCTGTACCAACGGCTTTTCGCAGATCGTCACTCCATCTAGCCGGACATCCTACACTACGCTTTCCGAGTCACGGTCTCCACTCCAGAACTTTCTAACCCAACGGCTATTTCTTCGACAGATATGGCCAGTCCATTGCCACTATTTTTAAAATTTAATGAATTCACAAGAAATGAGTTACTCAG
>CM026299.1:7806058-7890131 GCA_014851415.1 Cnaphalocrocis medinalis | reverse complement strand
TAACATTACTACCATTACTACCACTAGTGGTATCTCTACTGTAACTCTAACTCGTCATGGAGTTGGGTAATCCACACATTCATACGGAGAATATGGGTAAACAGGCTGTGGTGCGTATTCATCTACGCCACAGGATAGTAAGGGTCGCCGTAAGCTTCATCGAACTCATACGTGACACCATCATTCGTATTCATCGGTATAGAGTTCGTTTATGGGAAACTGTTGCGGCCTAGCCGGCGCAGTACGCATGGAAGCTTCGTTTGATATGGGCGCTGAAAGCCCTGAGGTTGTGGGGGCCTATAGCCGAATTGTCCTGCCTGTGGTCTAAAACCAAATTGTGTGGGTGGACGTTGCCCAAACTGTGTAGGTGGGCGGTAACCAAATTGTCCTGGAGTAGGGCGGAATCCTAATTGACCTGGATTCTGGCGGAATCCAGCTTGTCCGAATTGAGGACGGAAGCCAGTTGAGTTGGATTCGGGCGGAATCCTGGTTGTCCAAACTGTGGACGGAAGCCAAATGGGGCGGACATTGAGCTGGCCTGTTGTGGGCGGAATCTATTCAGGTTTTGGGGAATTCCTACAACGGGTATTATTGATAAAAGGAACTTTATTTCCGAAATAAAGTAGCCGTTTTAGCAATAATGAATATTATTGTTCCTTGTCAAATCCTTTACTTGCATCTAAGTTTGTATAGTTTTAGGTTTCTTAAAAAATATCCTAATTATCGCCAATTATCGCCACAATCAGTGTAAATAGGTTGGTGGCGCTAGTTTCGTCATTTTAGCCCCCTTAAGTTAAAACGACCACCATTGTAAACTTTTTAACTGCACTACCTCTTTACTGCCAACTGTACTGGTTAGCTACAAAATATCTACTTAGACGTTTGGTCGTCAAATTCAAACCGTTCCATCTGGCAGCCAACTAAAAATTCCTGTCCCAACCACATATTTTGCAATAAAAATTTACAGTAAAACCGCCGAAAATATTACAGGTAAGACCCAAAACTCGACTTAATGTAAGTTTTTAGACAGCAGATTAGTTATTGAGAATAAGATAGTGGGATTTGACCCAAAACCCTAATGTTAGGCGTGCGTAAGAAAGATTTTCCTACGTTTTCTAAAACTACTTTTGAATACATTTGTGCTCACGATACATTGGCCTATCTCGTGCATAACAACGCCATCTATGCGGCGAGATGCCAAGCTCTTGGTTAGGTAGGCGCCTGTTCCAGGGTCGGAGGTTGCGTCATGAGGCGATAGGATGGACCCGGTGCGCGGCGCCATCTACCTGATCATCACAGCTCTACTGATTCTGGGCCACGCCACTGGCTGCACGAGGAAGGTCTACATAGCTTGCCGATCACCAGCACCGTGTAGCAAGTAAATAAGGTTGGTAAGTCATCAGCCTGTATACTTTCCCGAACCTTCCATAATGTTCCAGTGCCCAGTAGGTATCGTGAACAGTGTGTAAGTGACGTAGAGTACAATGAAATAATAGAACTTACCTATTAGAGATAATAAGCTTTATTTAAAATGTAAGTGTTGTTAGCCTACTTTACTTTACAGGGCAAAGGCCTCCATTATAGAAATCATCACATTCCTGGAAGACTGTTTGATGCCCTATTGTTCCCTCATCCTATGCCTATATTTTTCCGCCCTGAAGCCTTTACATTGATATGTATAGGCCTCAGGTGATCCCCTGCACCAGTGCAGTGTGACATAGTGGTATTGATGGCACCTTATCTTCTTCCTGGAATCCCCCACTCCCTCCACAGGCTGAAGCAGAGGTCTTTCACTCCTCAAAATATTACCCTGGCAGACCGTAGCCCCACACTGCCTACAGATTCTATGGGTGGCGATAATCGCTTACCATCAGGAGATCCGCTTGCTAGTCTGCCACTTATAACATAGGAAGCTATTAGTTTAAAAATTGTTTTGGTTCGCGTCTAAAATAATGTTAGCCATCGATTCTGACAGCGCAACTTTCTTAACATTCCAGCGAACAATTCTTTTACACTGAAATTTCAATCGCAGGTCAATACTTTAATACCCTCTAATTAAACCAAACACAAACGAAAAAAAACGATTCTTGAACTTTTGTACTTTTTCAGATTAAGCACTGGGCAAAATGGACGGTCGTCGGTTATATTCAGTCCTGTTGGCTTTCTTCCTGATGCTCATTATTGGCGTGTCGGGCTGCGGCAAGAAGGGGGTCCCGTGTACCGGGCCGCCCCCTGCCGGCGCGGCCCCTACAGGACTGAGCTCAAACCAACATCTCCATCAGGAGAGTAATTCAAGGACGCCTGAAAAATCATCAAGATAAACTTGGAACAGAACTTGAAACTTATAGCGACTCAATTCGAATGTTGTAGTCGAATGAAATATGACAACTGCAAAAAAGGATGAAGCTATAGAAATGAGAAGCTGCTACGATCTGACAAACTAAATTTAACAAGTGGAACAAGATTAGCTTTCATCTTATTTAATCATACCTAATTTCTGCGTTTAATTTTAGCGTCATGTAAGACTACAGTCAATTAAATATAATCACACAGCTAAGAGACTTTCACTTGTCTCTCCTTTCCAAGGAAAAAAACGGTTTGGGTCAATTCCACCCCCCATTTTGATTGCATGTAGTTGTAATGTTAGTTTTAGTTTAGCTAGAGTAGTGTTTGGTGGAATGACTCAAAACGTTATTTTTCATTTACAGGGATCTGTGATGAAGAATGGGAAGTAAATAAAGTTAGATATTTTCGTAACAAACAAGAAAAAAAATCCACAACTATGTGAGTAACCATTTTGAGTTGTAATAGAGTTCTGAGAGACTTAGTGCCTACAGTACACTATTAATTTAGTAGGTAGGTAGATAGTACATAGTTAGGAAATCAGAAATAATTTCTGGGGTTAATTTGCATACCTATTTCCATAACAGTGAAACTTTTTATGTAGGCCTCCATAAACTCTTTGAACGCCATGGACCCTCACCGGTGACCGGCAAACAATATTTTTCTATTGTGTCTAGAAATGTGGCAGTCAAAGGCCTGGGTCCGTTAGTTTTCAAATTAGCTAGTCTCGATTTATTTGCTGCTGTAGATGTTTGACTTGGGACAGTACCACAGATTATATATGACAGTAGGTATCCCATCTGATTCTGGAGCAAAGTTGAATATTTCGATTGCCTTATTATCTTAGCGTGTCGTCCTCTGCGGCGCCAAGCCGTCGCTTCCATCCCGGAGCGGGTTGAGTGGTGTGTAATATTCACTTGTTGCGATGATGAGTGGGCTCGGGTCTGCCTGCTGCTGCTGGTGGCTCTGTGCGTGCTGCAGGCCGTGGCGTGCGGGCCCAAGCGGGTGACGTGCGGCGAGAACCCGCCCTGCAAGAAATAACCGTCGGTATCTACTCCGTCGGGTCTATTGCGAATAAAAAATCCGCTAGATAGCGTACCTACTGTTAGATCCTGGTCCATCTTCAACGTCATTGGTATAGTCACCGTGTAGATGGACCTCAGTTCTACACTATTACTACTGCCGTGAATGGGCCGGCTCGACAGAAGACCGGCGTGAAGCGGCGCTTGCGCTGTGTTTCGTCGAGTGAGTGAGGGTACCGGTAGCCCAATTGAGGGGAAAGGGGGTTAAAGGTTGGCAGCGCACTTGACTCTACTGGTGTTGCGGGTGTCTGTGGGTGGCGGTACGATACTATAGTCCACGTTAGAGCTTATAAGCAAGAAAACACAAACCACTTGCGTGATGTAATGTATTATAAGTATGTATTTACAAAAGAAAAGTATTATACGTATATATTTGTAATTCCTTTGTTGTTCTGATATCTGTAACACAGGTGCTTGAGCTACCTATCTCAGAGTCAGAACAATGTATGTGATGTAGTGAAATATTATTATTATTATGTAATTGAATCCCAGCGCCATCTATTGAGAGACAGATGAACTACTTTCTCGAAACGAAGTTAGCGGGCGGGCCCGCTTACTAAATACAACTAGTGAGTTGCCTATATTTTCGCGATGTTTTTAACATTGTTGTGACAGTGTCAGCTGGCGATGGACACGGAGCTCCTGCAGGAGGTGGTGGTGCTGGTGGTGACGCTGCTGCTGTCGTACCTGGAGTCCTGCTTCGGCTGCACGCGCCACGAGTACGTCGACTGCCACCAGAACAGCCCCAAGTGCGAGAAGAAGTGACCCTAGGCGAGGTAACCAAAATAACTTCATCATCATCATTTCAGCCAATAGGGAGCAAATTACCACATGAGGGTGAACTTTCTCGCCGCACCTTGTAGCCCGGTGGTGGAATGGGCTGGTAGGGATCAAATTGTGCAGAACATTTACACATAGACAAAGAGACAAAATAAAGGAACATAGGTAGTAGTTACGGCCAACAAGGTTCAGCCTCAGCATGATGCTGCAGCCGCCGCGAGCAGCTGCGTCAGCGCTGGTTTCCAGGCTGGATCTTGAGTGACGCCTTATCTCTATCACTTTTCGACCTCATCTCTATCACATAACAAAACCTCACCTACCTGCTATGCTACTCTTAAAGAATCACGTCTGCTTGCATGCTACAAGTAGGTATATTTTCTTTTGTTCATCATCATCAGCAACCACGGTCGTCCTACTGCTGGACATAGGTCTCGCCTAATGCACGCCACCGCTCCCGATTTTCGGCCACTCTCATCCAGCTCACTCCAGCCAGCCTTCGAATGTCGTCATCCCATCTTGTAGCAGGGCGTCCAACACTACGTTTACCGAGTCGCGGTCTCCACTCAAGGACTTTATAGCTTTCTAGCTATTTTCTTTTGTTTACGATAAGATTATAATGAAAAACATTGACATTAGATACGTGGTTTATCCGTTAGGTTTGGGAAGTAAAGCAGCAAAACAGCCAAGCAGCCAGGATGTACGTGAACGAGTTCCTGCTACTGTTCCTGCACATCGCGGTGTCGGTGCTGGACCTGCGCGCCGCTACCACTAGCGCCTTCTGCCTCAAGGCCGACCACAGGAACTATATTAAGAGTAGGGACAAGAAAAATAAGAACAAAAATAAGAGTAAGGTATGTGAGAAGGAATCTCTGCTAGTTGGTACAGAATGTACGTTGACTTAGATTGGTGCGTACAGTAGGTACGCATCCAAGTATACAAAACTGTCCAATTTCTTCTATAGATTATCATTCTTTCATATCATTATCATTCATTTGACTGGCCGGTTGGCGCAATGGTAGACCTGCCTCATACGCCAAAGGTCGTGGGTTTCGATTCACGCCCTGCAAGAAATAACCGTCGGAGCGCTGTCGTTGCGTTTGAACTCCGCTAGATGGCGTACTATTCGACACCGGTCCACTCCGTTTGTTTTTTATGTGATAGGTGGCAGACAACCAGACGGATCACCTGCCGGGCTAAGATGCGCTCCGCGACAAAATTTTGTCGACTCTCGTTCGCGAGAGCGTATCCTTCTATCCCGCTCCTCGCCTTGTCAGGTGAGCGAGACGCAACTAGCGCTGACGCAATACGAGTGTCGACAAAATTATCTCGTGGTGCGCATGTTAGCCCGACTGGTGGAAAGCGATTGCCGCCACCTTGTGCTTTGACCCTCTCTCCCTCTAATTGGGCCTCCGGAAACCTCACTCACACACACACAGCGCAGTGTTTAGTGAGATTTTACACATGACAAGTACCAATCTCAACTCAGTTCTACAGTACGCCATCAAGTGGATTTTTCACAGCGATAGCCCCCATAACTTCGCTAACTCAGCGATTCGAAATGGGTCTTGGCCTCGGACGTCAAAATTCATCATTTTATTCGACCTTATATTACCTACCTATATAGATGTGTTTACTGAATTTTGATACAAAAAAAACCTTTGCGAAGTTAGGAACTAATGAAAAAATATGCCAAAACTAAAAAAAATCAAAGCAGAGTGCTCCCACCTTGCCTAATCATGAGTACCTACGTGATACTTAGTGTTCAGGTATGAAGTTACGGTGAGAGTCTATTATAGAGGAGTACTAGCGGAAGTGACGCATATTGCGGACTGTGAGAGCCAAGCGCATCACTTCCGGTATTTGAAAAAAAATCATGAATAAAATTTGAACTATGATTCAAAACTCCCGTCCCAAGCAAAGTTTCCTATTTTCGAGGTTTTCTTGTGGACAGTGTCAGCTGGCGATGGACACGGAGCTCCTGCAGGAGGTGGTGGTGCTGGTGGTGACGCTGCTGCTGTCGTACCTGGAGTCCTGCTTCGGCTGCACGCGCCACGAGTACGTCGACTGCCACCAGAACAGCCCCAAGTGCGAGAAGAAGTGACCCTAGGCGAGGTAACCAAAAGAACTTCATCATCATCATTTCAGCCAATAGACGGAGCAACTCTACCACATGAGGGTGAACATTCTCGCCGCCCCTTGTCGCCCGGTGGTGGAATGGGCTGGGAGGGATCAAATTGTGCAGAACATTTACACATAGACAAAGAGACAAAATAAAGGAACATAGGTAGTAGTTGCGGCCAACAAGGTTCAGCCTCAGCATGATGCTGCAGCCGCCGCGAGCAGCTGCAGCGGTGGTTTTCAGGCTGGACCTTGAGTGTCGCCTTATCTATATCACTTTTCGACCTCATCTCTATCACATAACAAAACCTCACCTACCATGCTGCACTTAAAAATCACGTCTGCTGCATGCTACAAGTAGGTATATTTTCTTTTGTCATCATCATCTCATCAGCAACCCACGCTCGTCCACGACTGGACATAGGTCTCCCCAATGCACGCCACCGCTCCCGATTTTCGGCCACTCTCATCCAGCTCACTCCAGCCAGCCTTCGAATGTCGTCATCCCATCTAGTCGCAGGGCGTCCAACACTACGTTTACCGAGTCGCGGTCTCCACTCAAAGGACTTAATAGCTTTCTAGCTATTTTCTTTTGTTACGATAAGATTATAATGAAAAACATGACATTAGATACGTGGTTTATCCCTTAGGTTTGGGAAGTAAAGCAGCAAAACAACAAGCAGCCAGGATGTACGTGAACGAGTTCCTGCTGCTATTCCTGCACATCGCGGTGTCGGTGCTGGATCTGCGCGCCGCTACCACTAGCGCCTTCTGCCTCAAGGCCGACCACAGGAACTATTTGAAGAGTAGGGACAAGAAAAATAAGAACAAAAATAAGAATAAGGTATGGGAGAAGGAATCTCTGCTGGTTAGTACAGAATGTACGTTGACTTAGATTGGCGCGTACCGTACACATCCAAGTATACAAAACTGTCCAATTTCTTCTATAGATTATCATTCTTTCGTATCATTATCATTCATTTGACTGGCCGGTTGGCGCAATGGTAGTGACCCTGCCTCATACGCCAAAGGTCGTGGGTTCGATCCCCACCCTGGACAAACATTCGTGTGATGAACACTTGTGTTTGTTCAGTGTCTGGGTGTTATATATGTATTTAAGTATTATATTTGTGATCCTCTGTTGTCTGATATCTGTAACACAAGTGCGCTACTTAGTACGGAGTCAGGTCAATGTATGAGATGTTGTGAATTTATTTATTTATTCTTACTGTCAAATATATTCGATTGAATATCAATTGAGGAATTTTGATAGGTTGTGGTAACCTAATGTGTGGCTGTCTGTACTACAACCTCACTATCATAAATGGCCCAACGCGATGGCGCATTTGCCTATTAGTGACCCTGCCTCATACTCCAAAGGTCGTATGTTCGATGCCCACCTTAGACACACATTCGTGGTTTAAATAAAAAAAATATATATAAATCCGTTTGTCTCTTAAAATAACTTAAGTAATATGACTTAAGTATTGTTTTTCAGAATTAAGCCTTCATCATGGTCCCTGAAAACATCCTGATTATCCTGCTGCAAGCTCTTATGTGGATAGCGGAACTGGCCGCGTGCCGCCGGAAACGGAAGCACCCCAAGTACTGCCTGCCGTGCACTTATAAAGGGCCGTACATTGAAATCATATACCCTAAAAAGGTAGGTACAGACAGCCACACATCAGGTTACTACAATCTGTCAAATTTCTGCAATCGAACCTCACCTTTATGTCAAACGCGTTTGGTTCAATATCGACTGAAGAAATTTGACACATTGTAGTAACCCTGTCTGTGTGGCTGTCTGTACGTAAAAAGTAAATTTTTAGCAAAGTTCTAATATCCGTAGCGAAACCTCACTGGATAGGGACAGTTAGGCTTTAGGTAGAGTGGCCAAAAGAGACGGGTGTTCGGCCTTTCCCAGTTTCTCTCATAGATAATCCCCTATTCAGCCGGTTTGAGGAGATAAAGCCAAATAATGTTTATTTTATGTGATTTGCGACGAGCAGACCAGAGGCCTCCGATAGGGCCTGGTACCCTGCTACTTCACGCTGTTTTCTCTCGCTCCGTAAGGTGGCGTCGCTCCGAAACGAGGCTTTCCTACTAAACTCATTTGGATCTCACGGCCGCTCACCATCAGGCGGAGTGAGGTCATCTTGATTGTCCTCAATATGAAAAAAAGAACTTATAAGTAAGTAAATAAAACATTTATTGACCACACAAGAAGAGATACAACACAACGGTAGTAAGACACCGAATACATAATAAGAAGTAGGTACGGTGGCCAGCACATCAAGTTACTACAATCTGTCAATCTTCTTCAATCGAACCTCACTTTTATGTCAAAAGTGTTCTGGTTTAATATCACTGAGGAAATTTGACAGATTGTAACTTGATGTGCTGGCCACTGTACATACGAGAAACGGAAAGAAACATTACGTGCTTACATATATAGGCAGATAGGTGGTCAATAAGGTCCAAACTCAGCATATGCTGCAGCTGCTTCATTGAAGCGACTGCAGCGCAGGTTTTCAGTTTGGACCTCGAGTGACGTGACGAACTAAGCATTTGTTCATTTTCAGAAGCAGTAGCCTGCTCTATAATGGCCAGGCGCTTCCTGCTTCTGATTCTCGTGTGCGCATGCGCGTTGGGCGCGGGTCGCGCTTGCAAGCGCCGGCGCTGCCCGCCCAGCCTGCCTGCCCTGCACGTACGATAAGCCTATCATTGAAGTCGTTTATCCGAAGGTGAGCTTGCTGTCATCTGTTGCAATTTCTCGCCAATAACTTTGGTATAAGGCACTTGCAGAAACGACTGCATCAAGAAAGTCATGAAATTAATGATGGCGCCACTGCCGCTTATGTCTGGGTACGGTAAACTCATTGATTAAAAAAACATGGAAACTCCGTTAGTTCCGTTGACGTAGTAGATATATCTAGCATCACTATTTAGGTTTCAATTTATGGCACCAGATGGCTTCACCGTCTATGTGACAGTAACATGCAAAATAAATAAGTTGGTGACAGCAGGTGACCCGCTTGCTCGTTTGTCGCAGATAGTATAAAAAATATCTTATTACTTATGTATTCTGTTATAAAGAATATCTGTCTATCTTGTCTTATTTCTTACAAAGTACGCTTCTTGTTCCAGCAACATTGAAATGGCGGATAATCCTCATGTACTTACCGCGTACCAGACGGTATCGTACTTACCCTGTTACCCTGTGAGCTGGGACCGGAGCCCTGCGCCGATAACTGCCGGCGATGAACCAGCTTTGAAGTTTGGATCTCAAAACACTTTAATTAATTTTTAACGAAATTATTGGCGAAATGTAAAATCTATAGATAGTTGAAATTAAAATATACCTTTGGTGGAAATTGTTTGTGTGATTTCTCTTAAATGCCTAGGAACACTTTTTACCAATATTGGCCGAAATTCAGTTTTACGTCCCCCTTCAATGCCGGGTCGTGCTCCTGTTATTAGGAACACTTAGGTCCATATCCACACTAATATTATAAATGAGAAAGTGTGTTCCTGTACATCTTTCACGGCAAAACACGTGATTTTTTAAGTGGAGATAGTTGAAGGATTATTTGGAGGTGAGGCCATTGCGCTACTTTTTGCCCTTAAGCCCCCATTTTAGGGAAAGTGTGGAAAAAGTTAGTACAAAGATATGAGAAAAGCAGATCATGGAGAAATACAAATAATGCTCACAAACAGCCTTTCTGATATAGTTTTTTCCGATGTTCATTTGTTTTATGTGCAGTTGTTTTTCTTAAGTGCACTTGCCTACTTAGTACGTATGTACTGATTAGTTACATACATATGTAACTAATCAGTACATACGTACTCGTACGTGAAAGTTGTAACGAAATTGGTAGGTAGCACGGAAACCGAGAAAAATATTTATTTATTCAGTTTCGCATTAATAAAGAAGTAGGTATGTACAGTCGCCGTCAGATATATCGTAGCAGACAAGATGACCAAATATATCTGAACAAATTAAAATGTCAATAAGTTCTGAACGCTACAAGTAACCATTAATATCTGAACATTCAGTACTGCATAAATATCTGAGCAGGTGCCAGTCATTAACTTCTGAACATACAACTAACCAATAATATCTGAACACTCAGTACTGCATTAATATCTGAGCAGATGTCAGTCATATATCAGGATAAACAAAGTACGTAAAGAAAAAAAAACAAAGTGTCATTACATATTTGAATCTGAAAATTATTTTTAAAAGTGTGTGGCCAGGATGTAGGCATTAACAGTAATTGGAAACTAAGGAGTTTCATCAAAAAAACCAAGATATTTATTACCAACGAGCGGTCACGAAGCGAACATGTTAAAGATGATTGTATTTGTTTATATCCAGATAACAATTTAAACTTGAACCTGACTTGCAATAAGTTTGATGTATCAAACATGAAGCTTTGTTTCAAATTTGCCGTGGCAAGTGTATAAACTTGAGGCAAGTTTTAATCAAACTTTCTGGTTCCTGAGCAACAAACTTGCAAGAATTTTTTTTTATAAACTTATATGCAAGTTTGACATAACAAAGTTTAGAGGCTAATCGGGGGGGAAGGGGATAAAAGGTTAGCAGCGCACTTGTTGCATGTGTTCATCATGGGCGGCGGCAATTGCTTACCACCAGGTGATCCGCCTGCTCGTCTGCTACCTATCACATAAAAAAAAACATAGTCTCAGTTCCACACACTTTCCCCAGGGCGCAGTGGCAGACGTTCCCGAGGGACGCTCCACAATAGAGTCACGATTACAATAAAAAATCCATGACTCACTGAAGTATTATTCACAAATTGGACTTCTGGTAGTCATTGTTTGGAAAAAAATCTCGTCATCGCGATGTAGAAAATAAACACGACCGCACAAATAACTTGGTAATCCAGTACAAATACATAGCATTACAATTTTATATTTGCGGTTTGCTTTGCTAAACAAAATGCACCGAGTTCGTTTCGTTCCGTGAACCGCACAAATAACTTGGTAATCTAGTACAAATACATAGCATTACAATTTTATATTTGCGGTTTGCTTTTCGAAACTTGCTTCAAAATTACCAAAGCCTTGAAACATCATACCTTAATCAACAAGTTTACAGCAATTTTGTCATAAACTTGATTTTTCATGTTTGACGTGACAATCTAAAAATCAAGTTTGCAGCACGCTCGCTTGCTATCTGGGTATGATGAGATTGATGATTCATTCATTCATTCAGGTGATTCAGAGACACTTTACTTTTCGAATAACTGCTGTAACAAAAAAGTTGATGTCGCAAAAATGGCCGCCATTTTGTTTTTTTTTTCTTTAAATATCAAAAACCTATTATTTTTTGATATGATTAATTAAAAAACTCTCAGGGTTGTCGAAACTTTTTCCGCAAAAATAATCCCCAACACACCAAAAAACCGCCCTTATCAGTGAGTCAGTCATTGGTAATCGACCTTTATAAAAGTATTATGTTGAGCGACGAACGCGGCGTTGCCAAATTGATTTCTAAAACGATAGGCAACCTCGCATTGGTATTGACGTGCGTGAAGGATGACAGTTCAGATATATTGGTTATTGTATGGTTCAGAAGTAAATGACAGCATCTGCTCAGATATTAATGCAGTACTGAATGTTCAGATATTATGGTTAGTTGTATGTTCAGAACTTATTGACATTTTAATTTGTTCAGATATATTTGGTCACCTTGTCTGCTACGATATATCTGATGGCGACTGTACCTAAATAAGTTTGTGAATATAATAATAATAATGTTGTTCAATTTCCTGATTAAGAAACCAAAAAATCAAAGCAAGCATTGAAAATAATAATGCCAATATATTTATTTACCACTCCATTACAGTCGCGTCTTTATGTACTGAAATTACATACATACAAATATAATAAAAAAACTATCTCTATCGCTCGCTATATCTACCATAACATAAGAAACAGCTATGCAAGAACATATCGTCAGTTATATGCGAATACCTCCTATCTAAGATCCCGACGGGAAAATACGAGTAGGTTCCACCTTAACTTGAACCATATCCATCATGACATAAGAGCGAAAACCAATTAATTTTTTCGTTGACTTACATCTTATTAAAGGTAATAAATTTTGTTTTTTTTATAGCATAAGAAATCGACCTTAATGCCATTATCATAAGAGTAAATTTCCCGAAAAAAAATTTTAGATAGTAGATATTGGCACTTCACCGTCGATATCGGGTTAGTCGAAATATAACATTAGATCATAGTGAAATAAGAAGAGCATACGGCCTCGAACAGGCTCTGAGGATATTTGCAAATGAAAATCCGACAGATGGCGTTACGTCGACGACTGGTCGGACTTTGATGGTTTTGATAACTTACTGCAGTAGGACTACGACCAGAAGACTAATTCTCAGTGATGTTCGCACGTACGTGCGGTTCGGGTGGGAGATGCAGTTGGAGGGCACTTTTTGCTGGAGCAGTCGCCACGTAACGCCATCTATGGGATCATTTGCAAAAACTCTCACTGATATGACTGATTAAATATTTGAATTTAATCTTTATTCTCCTACTGCATAAGACACAATCTTCTTACTTCACCATGACAAATTAAATAACGATTAAACAGAAACCAATAATATTCCTCCAGGACATCACGATATATTTTACAAATTACTATTCTAATAATTATATTATAATTTATAACCTTTGAAATTTCCAACTTGACGTAAACTTGAAAATATTGTATTGTAGTACATATTAAGTAGTTATTTAGATAAACATGGCAACATTTTTGTAGAGTACTACAAATATGAATACACCTGAAATATAATTATTCGAAATGGCAATCATTGAATACTGCTTATTGCTCGATGAAATAAATTATGATTGGTCACAAAAGATAACACAAAATAGACAAAAACTCAACTCTAGCTTGACCTTGGCAAGGAAAAACTCGTTATTGTTACAGTAGTATACCGTAACATTGTCTCTCCAACTCGTCTGCCCTTGTCATTCATGCCGAAACACGAGAGACTGACACTGTCCGCACGCATGTAGGTGTGCGTAGCCTGTTTGGCTCGCGATGTAGGCAGACGACGCTCTGGTTCAATCAATTTTATGATAATAGTAAGGGGGTAATGTATTTCCAGATCATAGCTCACTCATATTTGTAGTACTATCACGATATTGGTCAGTCATCCTAGTGTTGCCATTTCAAACTAAAAATACTCATAAAAATACAAACTAAGTTTGATGCTCCATTACAATTCCGTTTTGTAGTAGGTAGAATGTCCGTGGCTATCATTAACAATCTAAACGTTCGCTGCAGAAGTTTAAAAACTACTATTTTACATTAGACATATTTGGAAGGATAATTATTGCTACATCAATACTATCGGCGTTCACTAGACTTAGGTAAAAAAACCTACCAAAGCTAGATTTTATTTTACATGTTACAATTACGGTTAAATACCACGGAATTTCTACAAACTAACAAGGGCAGTGAGACTTCAATCAAAATATCATTTCATCTTAACATTCATCTTTTATTCAAAGTGCAGTGAGGTAATTTTGCATTTCTCATAAGTATTCAATTTTATTATTAACTTTGACACTATGTCTCTACAGGTGGAATTCAATATTAATCGTATTCGCTAGCGGAAATATCAACAATGCCAAAATATGCGATCATAAATTGACAGATTAATAGTTAAAAGTACGTCACTGCAAAGTGTTACTTTTTAAATCATGTAACTGGCAACATTTTGTGTGATTGGTGTACACGATTGGTTTTTATACACAAGTGTAGTTTCATCCAAATACTGTTGAAATTCTAACAAGTTTCATGTCTCCTAGGATGCAACGATTCAACAGGATGATGTTTAATGAGGGTTGAACGGAAATGGTCCCTAGAAGCTATATATGGTGTAGACTTGTAAAGGCGGGTCCAGAAGAGTGTAACGGGTAATGTAATCCACCGTGTAATGTAACACGAATTCTACGTATGGACGGCACTACAAGCATTACATGTGGCGCTCGCGGTTGATCCATCGGCTGTCGGTTTTTCACGCGAACACAAAGGCGCTCGCAGTGCTCGTTTGTACACAATGAGGATTTTCGCAAATGCAAAATCCGACGTCAACATAATGCTATCAATGATTTTGCATTTGCAAAACCCTCATTCGCTTTGAGTTTGTGTGCCGTCCACTCTGTTGACACTAAACTATACGTAATCTTACATTACACATTACAATCCCAAAGACACAAGACTTTGTAGGGAGTGAAGAGATGATTAGCAAGTACCTGATGAGTGTCTCCCAAGATTTGGTCCGCATGCCAAGACGGTAGGAAGGACCATGGGCTGGTGGGACGTAAACGTTACACTCGTCTGGACCCGCCATGAGAGACGTACGCCTACACGTATATATTTTTGATTCACTCGTGTGACATAGCGTTGTCGCATGCGACGTGTCACATTTGTCTTCTAAGGGCCGATTGCACCGTTGAAATTGAACGCGATCAACGCTTAAACGCGAATAATGCAATCGAAAACAAAGGAACGGAACTCAGTTTAGCGCGTAAACCGAGTTCAAGTGAATTAATTCATCGCGTTCAATTTTAACGGTGAAATCGGCCCTTAGTCGCATGACATTTAAACCTATTTTGACGTTTAATCTATCGCTCGCTTGATTCAAAAATGCTGAATTTTGTATGTCGAACGGAAATCAATAGAAAACGTGCGCTAGCGACGAGTGAATCAAAAAAATAGATACCTACGTCATAATGTTGTCACCAATCACAGTTGCGGGAACGCCACGCGAGCGCTCGCTAGTAGCTGGGCTATAGCATCGCGCGGATCTCCTTGTGCACGTGGCACAGGTAGTCCACGTAGGAGGCGGCGCCGTCCACGCCGCGGTCCTCCACCAGGAAGTGCCGCAGCACCGCCTCCAGCTTGTCGTGCTGCCGCATCACGGTTAGCTGCAACAACCAAACATCTTTAATACTAAGAATGCATATTTTTTATTATTGTTATATGGCCTGTATTGTGTTCACGATACATTTAATTTTGCCAATGTCAAGTGTTATTCTGATAAAGTGTAGTCAACAGTCGAAGTCACAGTCACTCAATAAAACGCCGGTGTTTAGCGTTTTAATGTCCTAAGGATTCTGTGGAGACTATTTTTAACAAAGCCGTAGGTTTTAAGACTCTATTAGGTCAAAGCAAATTGTTCACGTGACAACTCACTCGACACACAATAGCAGTGTTAAAAACGACACAATTCAATGATTATTATATTAAAATCACCCTGCGGCACTTCACTGCACAAAGTAACACCAAATTTTAACTATTAAATTATTAAACCGGGAATTAACGCGACGTTTATTTTTAAGTACATTGTATGTACTTAGCCGAAACGTCAAGCAGTAAGTACATACAATGTACTTAAAAATAAACGTCGCGTTAATTCCCGGTTTAATACTTTATAGTTATAATGCAACGCGAAAATTTAAAAAACTATTAAACACCAAATTTGTACACTAAAAACCACTAGATACTAATTAAAATCTTTGGATTGCATCAGCCGATGCGGCTTGTTTCACAGTTACCCACAGAATCCCTAATATCTGATGTTTAATGTGGAGAAAACTGACAGATGTCAATGTGTCATCCCTAAGACAAAGTATCAATAGACCGGCCAAGCGCGTATCGCCGAAAGGGACATAATTATGTCCATTATCTATATAACCCGGCCAAATGAAAAATAACTGCAAAATGGCGGATCAATGTGAATCTTCAGTACGGTAGCCTGTAATCTCTTACTACGACTGAATTTGGTTGGTTATTACGGTAGTAATAATACAAACAAAAATCGCACTGAGCAAGTAGGTAATCACTATAGGTTACTATGGCAACTCGCTTTGTTGGGCAGACAATAAACTGTCCCCAACAAAAAAAGTGAAACTCTGACAAAGACAAAAAATCATAATTCTGTAGAGACAGAATCATGTCTTTTGTCTTATATACTGAAATCTCTAAGAGTAAAAGAGTTTGTAAGTGCAATATTACTTAAGAATAAATTGCAAAGAATTGCTATACCAAAAATAAAAATTATAGAGTTTACTCTTAGCGATTTCTGTATATAGTTTGTTCCGTTTACACGAGTATTATTATTTGCGTGTCCAGTCTATTGATACTTTGTCTTACATGACTTTCAGTAAACTAAACTCATACACCTAAAATAAGCAGAAACAAAAAAAAACACTAATCGTGGTAGTTTCTTAGACACGACAAAGCACAACATCAAAAATCTGAAAACAAAAATTCTGAAAAAAGACACAACAAATGTGTTAGGGACAATATATAAAGACCTGAAAATAAACTAACATAATATATTACCGATTTATTTTACCTTCTATTTTTATTCAAGCATTATAATCAAATAATTACATAAATATACTGATAATTAATACTTTGCTATTTCATAAACCTACACAGGATGTATGTGTGATCATCAACCCCGTCTTCTACCAAACAATCTGAATAACTTTTGGAAATTCGCATGAGAAAATACAAATCCTCATACCTATAAAGTTCTTTAAAAATTTCGATGAACTTTCAAGAGTCGTAGAACCAAATGTTGTTCAGAATGTTCCACAGATACAGGATACAAAAATGCATTTATATAGTTACATGGATAGGATTTTTTTTGGGTATATATAAAGATAAGATGATGTGCAATATAATTAATATAAATATCAGTAGAAAGAAAAGAAGCAACACGCCGAGAAATACAGATAAATAAAATATAATAGGTACAATTTGTCAATAAAGTCTTGAAAATAAATTATGTCATAGTAATATGGTATCTCTAATGATATATCAAAACATGGGGACCTCTTTAGTCCCTCAAAATACTATTGTCACGACTTTCTTGACGCGTAAAATACAAATAATATTTATGTATTTTTTAACTTTCCTTTGCAACAATGGCGATTATTGTTGCAAAGAACACAACAGCCGCCAATACCCGGATAGCACCCATACCTGATGTTTCTAAAACTGGTCCCGACACCAAAAAACCCGCATATGCAATTTTAAAACACCGTACAGAATCTTGAATCGTTTCAAGGGAACCGTAATGTTTCAGCCAAAGAAATAATTATGCTACAAGACCTCTATTCTCCGTGGAGTTAGAGATACTAAGATAAAACCGCACATCTAGTTTTAAACGAAATATCAAATAGTCTTTAAAAATATGTGGCATTGTTGTCTCAACTATAGAGTCGAGAATGCCTTAAGTTTTATTTGACATAGTGGCCCGCCCTCACTTCGCTTCGGGACCGTAATTCAGAAATGAACCAATAGATGGCGCTGTGCTCAATTACATCGCGCAAGCGTTTCGTGTTTTCGGTTTACCTATAAGCTTTGTCGTTGTCTATAGAAGTTATCTCTTTATAAATAGTACAGATTTACGTCTTTTAAGAACTAGATGTGCGATCGATGACAAAAAAGACTTCGGAAGATTTCGTAAACATAAACAAACTCGAATTATACTGCATTTTTATATCATAGCATAATTACTTCTTTAGCTGAAATCCTTTGACCCCCCGCCATATGAGTATGTATTCCACAAAATACTTAGTCGAAGGATAATTACTAGGTAATCAATCATAATTTAGAATTACAAGTTAGTATTTCCTTACTATTTATTTATTTATTAGAATTCAAATAACACTTAAATACTTCCATTAATTTAATACAGGATAATTGAAAGTGTGCATGAAGCAGCGCACTTATGCCTCCAGTGGTGTTGCGTCTATGTATTGCGTCTATGGACGGCGGCAGTTGCTCACCATCAGGTGATCCATATGTTCCGCTGCCACCGATCCCACAATGAAAAAGAAACTACTGATCTAAAAACTGGCCGTAAGTCGCTCTAATCCTTTGACTAAGTACTCAGTGAGATGATATGCCCTTATGCAACGCCCAAGCCCCCACGCTGCGCTAACAGTAAATATAATCAGACTTAATCGCTTTAATCCTTTGACTATACCCAAAACCGGAATTCAAGACCAAAAAATCTACTACAATGTTGCTACTGCAATAAAATGATCGTACCAAAGTATACCCCTTTTTTCTAAAAACACTCGCTGATGTAATTTCTTTATTGGTAATTTTTGATTCTATAATTTTAAAAACAATATATTATTTACATTTTTCACCGTAAATACAAGACACTTAATAAAAACTTAACCATCCGTAATTTTAGTTTTTAAAGATGGTATTGCGCTTGTGTGTATAACATTTGATATCTACCCACAACAATTTAACAATGTATGGAAACTTGACAGTTTAGTCTGCATTAAGAAAAATAATACCAAAAAGGTTGGCGAAACCTAAAAACGTCACTTGAGAATGACATAAGTGACTTTAACAGATTCAGTGACGTATCTGTCGTAGATTTTTTTGGTCTTGAATTCCAGTTTTGAGTATAAGTATCCAGTGATAAGCCCTTATGCAAGCCCAAGCCCCCACGGCGGACATACAGCATCTTCTGGACGATCTTGTGCGTGGCCAGCAGGTGGGTCCGGTGTACGAGGTCGCTGCCGTCCAGCCCGCGGTCCTCGACAGCATGCGGCGGAAGGAGGCGTCGCGCTTGTCGTACTGGTGCACTATGCTCAGCTACAACGTGCGTGCGCGTTAGATGGCGGTACCACTGACGTGCGCAGAGAGGAGTCAAAACCACCAATATGAGGGGTGGCTATTGAAAATATGGCGTTTGGAAATCCCGCTAGATGACGTACTGGAGAACTGAGGTTCATCTACACTGTATTTGATATGAGATGTCAAAACGTCAATGTAACAGAGTCCTTTGTCAGCTTAGAGCAAAAAGATAAAATGTTGATTCGTAAACGAAGTGTCTGGCAGATGGCTTTACGTAGATAACTGGTAAATTTGATTGTCTACTGTTTGACGTATCACGTCAAAACAACTAATGACGTGAAAGTTGAACCTGAAGTCTACGTATAATGCGTCAAGAAGATCGTGAAAACGGATAATTGGAGAACTAACGGAGCTCCCATGTTTTATAACCAATGGGTACCATACCCTTTGTCATAAGCGGCAGTGGCGCCATCTAAATATTTCATGACTTTTTTGAGACATTATAAACAAAAATTCACGTTGAAGTTGGACCTCAGTCTAACAGAACGCCATCTAGCGGATTTTTCACACGCGATAGCCCTCCTCTGCTTCTCAACGAGCAAGCATCTTCTATTGGTGGATTTGACTCCGCTTTAGTGGAAACGCAGCCTCATGCTCCTCCCCTCTTGGATCTGGTTCCCACTTGTCGGGTACGACCGTATATTAATCGGAGGTTCTAGTGGCAGAGGACCAGTAAATATGTACATTATCTTCATTACGTCTTCTACTAACCATTATTGTAATAGTTGGTAGAAGATTTTTTTCAAAAGGATTCACCGTGAAGCTATTTACACGTGTCGAAAACATGAATTACAAAAACGTTGACATCCGATTAATATGTATACGGAACCGATAGCCGACAAGTATTTATACTCTACCTATAGCTAGTAAGCATATTTCAACTTGAATCGTGTTTATTAAAAATTTACACATCTCTAGTCAGGGAGGTAATTCCCGTGCACTCGACATTAAAGAATTTATAGATTTCCTACATTCGTTTATACAAATCTCTAATTCGACTTCAGTGACAAATGCACGAAAATTGCTGCCCAGACGACACTTTCGAAAGAAATATGTCAGTTATTGGACTTTCTCATTTACTATCTCCAGGTATGTAGAGTAGCGGACTTCCATTTCTGTGTTTTCCAATAATCTGTTCTTAAAAGACTGTTAGTTAATGATATTCAAATTACTAAAGTGAAATAAACTAAATGTAAATCGACTTTTATAGATAGCAAGACCGCCTTGAACCGGGCAAGCCCCAGCATAAATACCCATTTGTCTGAATTCCCAAACCAAAAGCAACCATAATAATAGAAACCAATATTATAGATAGGGAATGAGTTTTCCAAAATCTGACAAGTATCTTTTGAGAATGTTGATCGAGATTATACACAAGCGTATATACTAAGATGTTTACTTTGTATTTAAAAAAAGTTAACCGTAATTATAATTATTTTGCTAAATAGCAAATCAAAAAGGCTAAGAAAAAAAGTATTTAAAAAAAACATCTTAGAATACAGTAAAATTATAACTATTCAAGAAACAGGAAGAAAATTAGAAAGTTATATAGAAGTTAAAGTTCAAAAAGTTGCATGCAGCCATGCATCTAATTATAAAGAATTAAGCTACATAATAAACATATTTTTATTCGATATTTTTTATAAATCGTGTAACCATGTAGAATATGGGTGCATAACAGAAAAAAAACTTAGAATTTTATTAAATAACGTCTCTGCGCGCGGCAATAACTCATGGATGGACATTAAACTCACTTTAAAGCTATTTGACAGTTGTGAACCGCAACAACAGTGTTTATGGTAGCAATATGTTATCCGTCATAAAGAAAGTATCAAATAGAGAGGATACAGGAAATAATAATATTTGTGTAAACGGAACAACTACATACAGAAATCGCTAAGAGTAAAAGAGACAGTCATGATTTTTTGTCTTTGTCAGAGTTCCACTTTTTTTGATGGATACGTTTGTGAACTGCGCCCATCAAAGCTAGTTGCCATAGTAACCCATAGTAATTAAGTGCGATTTTTGTTCGTATTTTTACTGCCGTAATAGCCAACCAAATTCAGTCGTAGCAAGAGATAACAGGCTACCGTACTGAAATATTCTTCAGTGACATCCATCCGCCATTTTGTAGTTTGTTTTCATTTGGCCGGGTTATATAGATATCCGTCCCTTACGGTGATACGCGCTTAGCCACTCTATTTGATACTTTCTTTGTGGTTATCCGTATGTTGTGAAAAAGGCAATAGGCTATAACATGAATCATCTGATTCATCAATCATGTAAAGTAAACTGACAGATGAAAATGACAAGTTTCTATGCATTTTGACATTTTGCATGTGTCAAATTGAGTGATAATGTATGGGGATGACACATTGACATCTGTCAGTTTACTTTACATGATTACGAATCAGAGTATAGTTGACTAAATTTCAAAATAATATCAGAACGTTACGTTATCTATCTATATATTCTATCTACTAATTAATTAATTAGATTTAAGTACATAATTTAATATTTTCTATAATATGTACTCATAGCTATAAGTTTAATTGCCAAATAAACGTTTTTTCTTTTTTCTTTCTTTCTTTAATTGATTCAAGTATTCATGTTTGACCACTCACCCGCATAGCATTGCAGCGCTTAGCCCGCGCCTCGTCCAGTAATGCCCGGACAGCGTGGCTGGCGGGTGTATCCAAGGCGGGTAGTTCGGCCACCTGCGTGTCGATGTGCTGCGGGGACGCGACGCCGAACACGTCGCGCACGAACTCCGCGGGCGCCGCTGATCCCACCCATAGGAGCATGTGCACGCCGTTCTCTGCAGGAACAAGGGTAATAATGTAACGTCGACTGTTCGCACACTTCGTCTGATTGGGGACATACTCCACTCTGTGTAGTCACATTGATATCTTCGCTGATAGTTTTAAAAAAATCCTACTACTATTATAAAGGCGAAAGTTTTGTAAGGATGTATGGATGTTTGTTACTCTTTCACGTAAAAACTACTGAATGGATTGAATGAAACTTTACCACAATATAGCTTATACATCAGAATAACACATTAGGCTACAATTTATAAAAATATATTGTGTGGATTGTCCAAAAATATGACGGTAAGTGTCAAAAATTAACTCCTCGCGTACGAAGTCGCGGGCGGCCGCTAGTATGCGCATATTTGTCTAACACTATCAGCGAAGAGGCTCTGAAATACCTCGATTTTCAAAATTATTATTATTTTTTCATTTCGATATTTTTTGACGACAAAAATGTCTATGTAACAGAGCTCACAAAGTTGTGGACGCTAATTGGGTATTTGACTAAATTTTTTTATGTGTTTAATCAAAAGACGCCTCAATTTAAGAAACATCGTTGAAAGAATCACTTGATTCTCATTTGAATTACCTGAGATATCACAACTTTAAGAGCACATATTTTGGGCAAGCCCAAAAACGCTCTTACAAATGGCTATTGTATTGTGGACGTCACAACGCAAACTCTTGTATGCGCGTCTAGTAATTTTGTATGGTAGCTATATCAATGTTTCGTTTAAGTAAATGGTTTTATAATAAAAGTTTGGTGGAAAATGAACGGGTAGTTCAATGATATAATTATTATTTTTAATTTTATACTTAAAAAATGGACTTGCCTATGAAACTTTGAATGCTCACAAAACCAGCTAGACGATACATTTTTAACTGGAAATGTTGGCCATTGGTTGTTATTTACCAATATTTTAATAGAGTATCAATATTTTTTACTAAATCGAGATTAGTCAAATACCCAATTGGCGCTGTGTCCATCGTCGCACGGAGCCAATACCAGACAACAGAGGAAACAAATTAAGTACATATAAGCATACAATAGGGAAAGTGTGTCTGTCTGTATGTTTGTCTTTCTTTCACGGCAAAACGGAGCAACGAATTCACGTGATTTTTTAAGTGGAGATAGTTAAAGGGATAGAGAGTAACATAGGCTACTTTATTTTAAGCCGCAGACAAAAGTTAGTCTGAAAATAAAAACATTAATTAAGTCATAAACAAAGCTGATGGTTACCGAGCAAGTAAACGCCGTTGTCCTGCATCTTGTCCACCGAGGCCCTGAGGGGCCCCGCCCTCTGCGGCAATGTATGCAGCGGCAGCAGGCGCGGGTACGTGTACACCACGGACAGCTCCACGCTCGCTGTCAGCGCGCGGTACATCGCGCACGACCGGTCGTCGCACGTTATGTCAGGACCTGTGCGAAACGAACGATAAAACATATTAACAGAGTGTATCTGTGGTCATTAACCCCTTAATGGGCAGTAGGTATAAATACAATTCATTGGTTTTGAACCTTATCTCCAACGCATAAGGTTCAAAATATGGTGTCTAACATATCGACAGAGTCCCTTAAAGGGGGGGCTACACGAATGAAATACGTCGGCGGGTAAAGAGTTCCATTCCTTGGTTGGAACTTCAACCATGTAGGGATGGTCACCCAATTTTCGCGTAAGGGGCTATATGAATGAAACTAGCGCCGCCAACCTATTTACACTGATTGTGGCGAAAATACGATATTTTTTAAGAAAGCAAAACATTACAGACTTAGATCCAAGTAAATTGGATTTTTCAAGATGCAATACAATATTTCTAACACGCGACAAGTAACTATAATGTCAAATATTGCTAAAAGTAGCCGTTTTTAGCAATAATTAACATTATCGTTACTTCTCGCGTGTTTTATTTATTGTATTGCATCTTGAAAAATTCAATTTACTTTTAACTAAGTCTGTAAAGTTTTGCTTTCTTAAAAAATATCGTATTTTCGCCACAATCAGTGTAAATGGGTTGGCGGCGCTAGTTTCATTCGTATAGCCTTAAGCGAAAATTGGGTGACCATCCCTACATGGTTGAAGTTCCAGCCAAGGAATGGAACTCTTTATCCGCCGACGTATTTCCTGAACGATATAACCTGGACCTCTTAAAGGTAGGGCAAGAGTGAATAGGCTTTTCACGGGCAAGCATGGCCCACCTTAGACCTCATAGACCTCATCTGCACTTACCATCAGATGTGATTGAGGTCGTAGGGGGTCGTAAAATAAAAAAGATCCCCTAGCGTTCGCAAGTTTTGGGGCTCTGACACTTTGATCATTATTGGGACCGTGTAATTTCGCTACTTTTGGGGATCTGACAGTTTGAAAATCTATGGAAATGTTTTTGCTAATGTCGAATTTCACCTTCTGTCTGCAGTATTAGGCCATCACTCTACAACTGTAGGCGCCGAGTGCTCTTTTTTTTATATGATAGGTAGCAGACGAGCAAGCGGATCACCTGATGGTAAGCAATTGCCGCCGCCCATGGACACATGCAACACCAGTGGAGTCACAAGTGCGCTGCTAACCTTTATCCCCTGGAGCAGCTTCATGGACTCGGGCAGCACGAGCTGGCCGGCGGACGAGGGGAGGCGTAGTGTCTGTGGTACTCTACGACTGTAGGCGCCGAGTGT
The DNA here is from genome assembly GCA_014851415.1 of Cnaphalocrocis medinalis. NCBI lineage: Eukaryota > Metazoa > Arthropoda > Insecta > Lepidoptera > Crambidae > Cnaphalocrocis > Cnaphalocrocis medinalis. The sequence continues at coordinate 7,865,594 of CM026299.1, read as the reverse complement.
GGGTGGCAGTCATACCTCCGGCGATGCAGTCGTGGCGCAGCAGGCAGCTGGTGTAGAGCGGCAGCAGCTTCATGGACTCGGGCAGCACGAGCTGGCCGGCGGACGAGGGGAGGCGTAGTGTCTGTGGTACTCTACGACTGTAGGCGCCGAGTGTCGTGGCAGTCATACCTCCGGCGATGCAGTCGTGGCGCAGCAGGCAGCTGGTGTAGAGCGGCAGCAGCTTCATGGACTCGGGCAGCACGAGCTGGCCGGCGGACGAGGGGAGGCGTAGTGTCTGTGGTACTCTACGACTGTAGGCGCCGAGTGTCGTGGCAGTCATACCTCCGGCGATGCAGTCGTGGCGCAGCAGGCAGCTGGTGTAGAGCGGCAGCAGCTTCATGGACTCGGGCAGCACGAGCTGGCCGGCGGACGAGGGGGACGCGCAATGCCTTCGGTATGCCGCTAGTGAGCGTGCGCATCTTGCCGATAGGCCTTCACGGACGGCCCTCGGACCTGCGTCTCGCAGCGCCCATACAGCTGCGGAAATAATAAAAATAAAGTAAAATAAACTTCTCCAAGCGATGTTTTTTATGAGATAGGGGACAGACAACAGATGGATGGATGGATGAACAAGTTACTGCGCTATATTTAAGACTATTGTGTGTGCCTTATTGGTTGTCCTAAATAAATAAATAAATCTCCTTGATAGTAAGCGATTACCGCCACCAATGGACATCCAATTTGTAGTCAACAAATTGGTATGTTGTTGGTGAATTTTTATCAATAAACAAATATAGTTTTGACTGGCTCTATTTATATACTACTAGCGGCCGCCCGCGACTTCGTCCGCGCGGAAAAGTATTTTTTTACCCCACTTTTAACCCCTTACAACCCTTTTTTCGCAATAAAAAGTAGCCTATGTCCTTTCTCAGGGTCTAGACCATCTGTATACCAAATTTCATTTTAAATCCGTTCAGTAGTTTTGGCGTGAAAGAGTAGCAGACAGACAGACAGACAGACAGAGTTACTTTCGCATTTATAATATTAGTATGGATTTAGATATTTTTCACGTAAGAGTAAAATACCCTATTTTCTACTTGAAAAGAACACTAGTATGTTCAGCTGACCTTGCTTGGTGAGGAAGTTGACGCAGGTGTCGAGCTCCATGGCGCGGTAGACGTCGGCGAGCTGGTGGGCCACGTCGGCCGGAGCAATTATATCATCAGCAATCATCCATCACCTGGTGTCGCTACCGACCTTGCTTGGTGAGGAAGTTGACGCAGGTGTCGAGACTCCATGGCGCGGTAGACGTCGGCGAGCTGGTGGGCCACGTTGGCCGGAGCATTATATCATCAGCATCATCCATCACCTGGTGTCGCTACCGACCTTGCTTGGTGAGGAAGTTGACGCAGGTGTCGAGCTCCATGGCGCGGTAGACGTCGGCGAGCTGGTGGGCCACGTTGGCCGGAGCATTATATCATCAGCATCATCCATCACCTGGTGTCGCTACCGACCTTGCTTGGTGAGGAAGTTGACGCAGGTGTCGAGCTCCATGGCGCGGTAGACGTCGGCGAGCTGGTGGGCCACGTTGGCCGGAGCATTATATCATCAGCATCATCCATCACCTGGTGTCGCTACCGACCTTGCTTGGTGAGGAAGTTGACGCAGGAAGTTGACGCAGGTGTCGAGCTCCATGGCGCGGTAGACGTCGGCGAGCTGGTGGGCCACGTTGGCCGGAGCATTATATCATCAGCATCATCCATCACCTGGTGTCGCTACCGACCTTGCTTGGTGAGGAAGTTGACGCAGGTGTCGAGCTCCATGGCGCGGTAGACGTCGGCGAGCTGGTGGGCCACGTTGGCCGGAGCATTATATCATCAGCATCATCCATCACCTGGTGTCGCTACCGACCTTGCTTGGTGAGGAAGTTGACGCAGGTGTCGAGCTCCATGGCGCGGTAGACGTCGGCGAGCTGGTGGGCCACGTTGAGCGCCAGGTTGAGGATGCGCAGGCGCCGCTGGCCGGAGCGGTGCGTGTACAGCAGCGCCGCCTGGATGTACACGCCGTCCTCGCCCGTCAGCTTGTCGTCGTGCTTGATCTCGATGCCGATCGCTTTGTCCGCGTCTGAAATATACCAGTATACTCTGTCAACACACTCGTGAAATGGCAATGACAGCGCACACCAAGAGGCTAAGGGGCTATATCGATAAAGACGGCCACTTTTAGCAATAATTGACATTATTGTTTGTTGTATTTATCTTATTACCTACATAAAAGATCTGCACTGCCTTACCCCTTGTTAATTCACTGCATTATTCCTCTACCCAAAGGTTTTCTGGAAGAGATCGCTATTAGCGATAAGGCCGCCGATATTGTATTTGGAAATTACTTAGCATTAAGTTCTGTAATGTGTTGTGCAATAAAGAGTATCTATCTATCTTGTCGCGTGTTTTATATATTGTATTGCATCCTGAAAAATCCAATTTGCTTTTATTTAAGTAAGTCTGTAATGTTTAATACTTTCTTAAAAAACTGTCGCCACAATCAGTCTAAATAGGTTGGCGGCGCTAGTTTCATCGATATAGCCCCTTAAGTTCCTCATTCCGTCCCCGAGCTATCAAATCATGGAATGCCCTTCCAGTTCATGAGTTTCCTCCTAATAAACCTGGGTTTTTTAGACGGAGCGTGAAACGGCATCTTAGCAGGCCTTCAGGGTGAGGATGACAGACTCAATAGGTAATTCTTTTTTTCTTTTGTGCCTTCAACCTCATACTAAGATCTCACGGCCGCTTGCCATTAGGCGGATTGAGGTCATTTTGATTTTCCTCAATATATTAAAAAAAATTATATATTCTCTAGGAACTAATACGGAATTCCATACCATTATAACCTCATGAGCCACCCAACCAGCCTCATAAACCACCAATGAACCTCATTGGTTTGACGTAAGCAGCAGTGGCGCTATCAATTAATTTCATGACTTTTTTGAAAGCACGATTGGGCGGAATTGGCACAAGATATCCAAATCCTAGCTAACATTATAAATACGAAAGTAACTGTCTGTCTCTTACTCTTTCACGCCAAAACTTCTTATCAGATTTGAATGAAATTTGGTATACAGATGGTCTAGACTCTAAGAAAGGACATAGGCTACTTTTTATTTCAAAAAGGGGTTGTTAGGGGTTAAAAGGGGGAGAGGGGGCAAATATTAAATAATTAAAAATGCTACCTAAAGATACTATCCTACGAAGTTCATAACATCAAGTAGAATATAAGTGTATATTGTAAAAATGCCTCACCAATGGCAGCCAGCTCGACGTCAGTAGTATTGGACATGAAGAAGTGTCCGTAGAAGTCTGTGGCGCGCACGCCGGTGGACGTGCGCACGCGCATCACCGCGTCGTGCGCCGTGCCGCGCGACACCGCGCGCCGCACGTCCGCCGCCAGCCGCGCGCCGTCCATGTCCGCCTGGCAAACAAACATACCGACGTACAGACATACTGACACCATACAACAGTAATAATATCCTTTACCGATTCGGCTACGGCCACGTACGCAGAAAAGGAATATTATAGTTCACACATCTCATAAATTGACTTGATTCCCTACTAAGTATCTTAAAAACTTGTGTTATATACACTCGGGGGCACATTTAACCGCCCATAGCGTATTTTTCATACAAACGTACCTACTTTATAAAAAACGTATATTGGAATACTTTTTACATAACATGACCTTTATATGGTCGTCTTTTTATCAAGCATTTTACTCAACCATGAGAACTTTCCGATTTGCCTAAAAAATTAAAAAGTAAATCCGTGCTTTAGTCCATACAACCTTCAATGGAGCAGTTCTCATGGTTGAATAGAAATTTAGGTAATTTATAATAGAAATTTAATATCTTGAAAAATATGTTATAATCGCCACAATCAGTGTAAATAGGTTGGCGGCGCTACTTTCGCCAACTTTGGCAGCGCACTTATGACTCTACTTGGTGTCTATGGGCAACGGCTCGTCTGCCACCTTCACATTAAAAAAACAACAGAATCGAGCTTTTTTCTTAGGCGATCTTAACTCTTCGAACGCCATGGGGGTCACCGGTGACCGGCAAACAATACTTTTTCTGTTGTGTCTAGTCAAAGGCTTAAGCTGCCGATGCTAAATGAATAAAAAATCACATATTCCACTGACCGTAAAGTACGTATACTTGTGTATCTGTCCGCCGGTGAGGCGCGGCAGCTGGCCGATGGTGGCGGCGTCCACGTACGCGTTGTTGCACACGAACAGCTCCACGCACACGCCGGCCGCCGAGCACGACTGCCCGAGCTCGTTGTACGCCGTCGTTTGGGGAGCTGCGGGATAATATTAGCAACTTAGGCCCGATCTCATTTTGAAATTAAAGTATCAAGCCTATACAGGTTGTATAAACATTTACATCCCTTTAATTTTATTACCTTTTTTTGGCTAGTCGAACGAAATGGCAAGGCATCGTGAAAGACATTCTGTCTGCCCCTTCCGCCGGGAATACAAATGCATGACGACCACGACCGCTCAGTCAAGAGTGCGTCGATGAAGAGACATCCCTTTAACCAGGTGTTCATCAACCATTCTGAACAGTTTTCATCAATTTGTTTAACAACATTGAAAATTTCTTCGACTCCCTATACAAAATTTCCAAGTCACGTGACGGACTTTGTATGGAAAGAAGATTTTTTAATGCAAATTTTCAACAGTCATAGACCGAATGTTGTTCAGAATGGAAGGTAGAACACGCGGTTAAGGGGATGTAAATATTCACAGATACACCGTGTATACTGTCCCAATGCAGGGCAAAGGCCTCCATCATAGAAATCACGTCATCGGTACTATGATGGAAGTACCGGGCCGTGATCTCGTGTGTGAGGTGTATGTGTGTGTGTGTGGGGTGTATGTGTGTGTGTGTGTGTGTGTGGTGTATGTGTGTGTGTGGGGTGTATGCGTGCGTGTGGGGTGTATGTATGTGTGTGTGGGGTGTATGTGTTTGGGTGTGTGTCTGTGTTTGTATGTGTGTCTGTGTTTGCATGTGTGTGTGTGTGTGGGGTGACTGACCGAGGATGGTCTTCTCCTTGTCGGTGGCGAGCAGCTTGCGGTCCTCGCGGTTGCTCGCTTGCCGCGCGTTGTAGCTGTGTGGGGTGTGTGTGTGTGTGGGGTGACTGACCGAGGATGGTCTTCTCCTTGTCGGTGGCGAGCAGCTTGCGGTCCTCGCGGTTGCTCGCTTGCCGCGCGTTGTAGCTGTGTGGGGTGTGTGTGTGTGTGGGGTGACTGACCGAGGATGGTCTTCTCCTTGTCGGTGGCGAGCAGCTTGCGGTCCTCGCGGTTGCTCGCTTGCCGCGCGTTGTAGCTGTGTGGGGTGTGTGTGTGTGTGGGGTGACTGACCGAGGATGGTCTTCTCCTTGTCGGTGGCGAGCAGCTTGCGGTCCTCGCGGTTGCTCGCTTGCCGCGCGTTGTAGCTGTGTGGGGTGTGTGTGTGTGTGTGGGGTGACTGACCGAGGATGGTCTTCTCCTTGTCGGTGGCGAGCAGCTTGCGGTCCTCGCGGTTGCTCGCTTGCCGCGCGTTGTAGCTTGTGTGGGGTGTGTGTGTGTGTGGGGTGACTGACCGAGGATGGTCTTCTCCTTGTCGGTGGCGAGCAGCTTGCGGTCCTCGCGGTTGCTCGCTTGCCGCGCGTGTAGCTGTGTGGGGTGTGTGTGTGTGTGGGGTGACTGACCGAGGATGGTCTTCTCCTTGTCGGTGGCGAGCAGCTTGCGGTCCTCGCGGTTGCTCGCTTGCCGCGCGTTGTAGCTGTGTGGGGGTGTGTGTGTGTGTGGGGTGACTGACCGAGGATGGTCTTCTCCTTGTCGGTGGCGAGCAGCTTGCGGTCCTCGCGGTTGGCGAGCTTGCCGGGCGCGTTGTAGCTGGGCAGGCTCGTGTGGAACACCAGCAGCTGGCCTGCTGTGTCCGCCGCCTTCAGCGCCTCCAGACCCGCCTGGGAAACATCACAATAACGTTACTGACAAAGTTTGTGCAATGTTTCATCAATGCTTTCTTCAAAGCCTAACCTTCTAGTGGTTAAGTTCGATTCTCAGGCCAGGTTCGATTCTCAGGTAGAGCTAAAAGTATGTTTCGAAATTTTCGCACAAGGCTCGAGTTTACGATCGCCATTAAATTAAAATTAGTAGGGAAAAGAGGTCACAAGTTGGCAACGCACTTGTGACTCTTTTGGTGTTGCAGTTGTCTATGGTGGCGGCAATCGTTTACCATCAGTGATATCTATCTACCTGCTAGTCATAAAAAAAAAACAATCTCCATGAGGCAAGTGTGGTGATTAAGATTAAGCTTAGAGGACAGGATTAGTCTCATCACAATAGCGATGACTAGATTTCTATCATTGACGTCTTTGCCCTGCAGTGCGACAGTGTATGGGCTGATACCCCGCGCATTGATACCTCGGGCGTCCCACAGGGCTTCGTCGTACTAAGCCAACGTTGGTACGGGATTCAGATATTCTATCAATTAAACTAACTGAATCCCGTAATAATATTACGGGTGGCCCGTAATATGAATGGTTGTGGGGTTGAGTCTAACCTGAACCCAACGATGAATTTTTAAGTGTATTATTTTCTTCACAGTTTTTAGTCCAAAGCAAAACGTATTAACCTGCACAGCGGGCAGCAGTATGGTCTCCGTCTCCTTGTTGTCACGAACATGTCACCCACCAACAGCATCTGTGGCTGCCACTGAGCCCTGCCACCACTACGCAAGCTATGTACCTGCACAGCGGGCAGCAGTATGGTCTCCGTCTCCTTGTTGTCACGAACATGTCACCCACCAACAGCATCTGTGGCTGCCACTGAGCCCTGCCACCACTACGCAAGCTACGTACCTGCACAGGCGGCAGCAGTATGGTCTCCGTCTCCTTGTTGTCACGAACATGTCACCCACCAACAGCATCTGCGGCTGCCACTGAGCCCTGCCACCACTACGCAAGCTACGTACCTGCACAGCGGGCAGCAGTATGGTCTCCGTGTCCTTGTTATCACGAACATGTCACCCACCAACAGCATCTGTGGCTGCACTGAGCCCTGCCACCACTACGCAAGCTATGTACCTGCACAGCGGGCAGCAGTATGGTCTCCGTCTCCTTGTTGTCACGAACATGTCACCCACCAACAGCATCTGTGGCTGCCACTGAGCCCTGCCACCACTACGCAAGCTACGTACCTGCACAGCGGGCAGCAGTATGGTCTCCGTCTCCTTGTTGTCACGAACATGTCACCACCAACAGCATCTGCGGCTGCCACTGAGCCCTGCCACCACTACGCAAGCTACGTACCTGCACAGCGGGCAGCAGTATGGTCTCCGTCTCCTTGTTATCACGAACATGTCACCCACCAACAGCATCTGTGGCTGCCACTGAGCCCTGCACACTACACAAGCTATGTACCTGCACAGCGGGCAGCAGTATGGTCTCCGTCTCCTTGTTGTCCCGGAACATGGCGGGCAGCTGCTGCAGCAACGCCGCGAGGACGGCGCCGGAGTCCTCGGGCCGCACCAGGAAGCCCTCCAGCAGCGGCACGAACATGTCGCCCACGTCGCCCACCGACAGCATCTGCGGCTGGCCTAGGGAGCCCTGCGATACCAACCGATACATGTTGAATTAGAGATGGGAAACACTCAATCGAAAATCTATAAATCGAATCGATAGCAAAAACCAAATCGATCGATTTCAATAAAATTTAGCTAAATACTTATTATAATATTACACTCGACCACTGAACAAACACAAGTATTCCTCACACGAATATTTGACCAGGGTGGAGATCGAACCCACGACTTTTAGCGTATGAGGCAGGGTCACTAGCATTGCGCCATCCGGCCAGTCATCTTACTATGTACTATTATAAAGGCGAAAGTTTGTAAGTATGGATGTATGGATGTTTGTTACTCTTTCACGTAAAAACTACTGAATGGATTTGAATGAAACTTTACCACAATATAGCTTATACATCAGAATAACACATAGGCTACAATTTATAAAAATATATTGTGTGGATTGTCCAAAATATGACGGTAAGTGTCAATAATTAACTCCACGCGTACGAAGTCGCGGGCGGCCGCTAGTACATAATAATATAATATTACACTCGACCACTGAACAAACACAAGTGTTCCTCACACGAATATTTGTCCAGGGTGGAGATCGAACCCACGACCTTTGGCGTATGAGGCAGGGTCACTACCATTGCGCCATCTAGCCAGTCATTATTATATTTTAGTATATTGACCTCAAGAACTAAACATAATATACCTATACCTATTTCTAAATACATACTTATTTTGTTTTTTATATATTATAAAAATTATTAATACCGTGTGTTCAGTTATCAGGACAACTATTTGAAATTTTGGCTATAACTTTACTACTTACATGTGTAAAAACTAATGGAAACTGTAACTGCGCTTGTTAAATAAACCAGGACAATGTATGTGATGTTATCTCAATGAGGGTTTTTTCAAATGCAAAATCCGATAGATGGCGTTATGTTGACGTCAGGTCCAACAACGAGTGGATTGGTTATATTTTGACGTATCTTGTCATAATTACGAAGTTACGCACAAAACGACCAATCAAAGTTGAACCTGACGTCAACGTAACGCCATCTATCGGAGTTTGCATTTGCAAAAACCCACATTTATTTATTTGTTTGTTTGGGGTCAATAAATTTACCTAACTTACTTACCAACTCAGTTGATGTCGTTCTTACCTTAATATTATAAAAGTGCACTGTTGAACTGTACGTGATGAAGCCCACTCTGGTCCACGTCTGGCCCGTCTGTGGATCCTTCGGCATCGCCTGTAAAATAAAACAAAAAAAAATCTGTAATAATGTTGCCACCTATCACATGGTGGTTGTGAATCTACACCAATTCTAAAGGCCACAGGGACAGGCTTATATGTAACCTGAAAAGACAAAACACTTGCGCGATGAAACCGATACCCAACGCCATCTATCGGCAATGATTGGAACTAATAGCAAAACTTAGTCCTGAAACTATTTACCTCGATAAAGCTGGAGATGTTTTCGCAGACCGTGTCGACGAGGCCGCTCTTCACCGCGTTGTACGACACGTCGATCACGAACACGATCGCCGGCGGGTTCGGCAGCGTGTTGTTCTGGAAGTGAAGATGACAAATAAGAAATCATTCCTACTACACCGGAGAGTATACCTACTCTAAACTGGAATTCAAGGCCAAAAAAATCTACGACATATACGTCACTGTCAAATCTGTTAAAGACATTTATGTCATTTTCAAGTGACGTTTTCAGGTTTCGCCAACCTTTTTGGCATTATTTTTCTTATTATGCAGACTAAACTGTCAAGTTTCCATACATTGTTAAAATGTTGTGGGTAGATACCAAATGTTATTAACACCTGAAGTGTTACAAGTGTGTCTTGAATTCCAGTTTTGGGTATAGTATAGATAGTAGCTATTGCCCGCGGCTTCGCTCGCGCCCCCCAATTCCCTAAAATGTGTGGTTAGAAAGGGGCAAAAATTAGTGTACGTTACTCTCCATCCTTTCAAATATCTCCACTTAAAAAATCACGTCAATTCGTCGCTCCGTTTTGCCGTGAAAGATAGACAAACATACAGACAGACAGAACCACTTTTCCATTTATAACATATTATTAGTATGGATTTATTTGGTCTGTAACATTATTATATTAAATCATAAGTGTGTTATTAAAAGGGGTTTGACATTATAACGATAGAAAATAACGGTGTATAAGTTAAACAATAGTGGAGCCAAACACGTACCCTGCAGTACTCCTTGGTGGCGACGATCTCGTACGCGCCGAGCGCCATCTCCGCGGGCACGCGCCCGTACTGCTGCATGCTGTTCACGTACTGGGTGTACTCCATCGGCACTGGAACAACAAAGTTTCAATAAAAACCCATCAATAAAGTACAGGGTGCGTTGAATCCAAGAAAACGCTATAAAAAGACGGTTAATTTTATTGGCAAATAACAATACCATAATTAAAATACTTAATCTAAAACTTACACCTACTTACTTCGCAGGTAAATCACTTGATCACTATTAGTTCGCAGGGAATCAATTAATTCGGACGCAGCCGCGAGCTCTCGCGTTGCTTCCAGAACATCCGGTTACAGAATGATCTTTATGTAGCTTCCAGAATGTCCGGGGGCATATTTCAAGTCGCCCAAGGTTCAGCCCAAGGCTCAGGCTGAAAATCAGCGCCGCAGCGGCTTCTAGCTGCTGTAGCAAATGCTGAGGTTGTGCCTTGTTGGCCACAACGTAAAATTTATAAGTACTGAAATTATTGTGTTATTTCTATTGCTTTTGTGGCCAATAAAACGTTATGTATCTATCTATTTACCATTTCTACCAATCTTTTCTTGTTGGATTTACACCCGACAAATTTGGTCCTTCGAGCCGGATTGAACCCAAGGTTTTATCTAGAGATTTAATTGTGATTTAAGCAAATAAATATTTCTCATTCTTATTCTTGTCGAAGAGTTTAACAAACGGCAACTCACCCTCAGTGGTAGCCTTGCAGAACGCGCACTTGAAGTGTCGTCCCGCGTCGATAAACTTCATGTTGGGGCACATGTAGGCCTTGCAGCGGCCGCAGCGCACCGGGCCCAGCGCCGGCGAGTTGGTTAGCACCGCGAAGTACTTACTCACTTACTGACTTACTTACTACGCTGGCTCAGCGACCCGAAGTGGTTTTTTGCCTCCGACACGAGGATTCGCCACTCCGCTCTAGTTTCAGCCACCTCTTGCCAATCCGGCCTTTGAAGGTGACCAAGATACAAGCGCCAGGAAGTCCAAATACATAGTTCTTGCGCCTTCAATAGCTTCCCATTACCAACGCATAGGTTCGTATTTTACCATTTCTACCAATCTTTACTTTGTTGGATTTACACCCGACAAATTTGGTCCTTCGAGCTGGATTGAACCAGCAATCTATAGTTTTATCTACAGATTTTATGATCGAAGAAGATTGTGTTTCAAGCAAATATATATATCTTATTCATATCGAAGAGTTTAACAGACGGCAGCTCACCCTCAGTGGTAGCCTTGCAGAACGCGCACTTGAAGTGTCGTCCCGCGTCTATAAACTTCATGTTGGGGCACATGTAGGCCTTGCAGCGGCCGCAGCGCACCGGGCCCAGCGCCGGCGAGTTGGTTAGCGCCGCGAAGTCTAGCAGCGGAGGCTCTAACTCTGTGCCCACCGTCTCCGCCATAGGGGATATCTAAGAAAGAAAGAAGAAATGTTTATTCTTTTACTAGCTTTTGCCCCCACTTTCCAAAACGGGGGGTTAGAGAGGGGCAAAAGCCTATGTTAATCTCCATCCCTTCAACTATCTCCACTTAAAAATCACGTCAATCCGTCACTCCGTTTAGCCGTGAAAGGAAGACAAGACAGATAGACACACTGTCCCATTTATAATATTAATATGGATGGTTTAGTTTAGATAGTCAGCCATAGCGACTTCAGCCCCGTCTGGTCGGCAAACAAATGCAAGACAAGCTTGTTTGTTGGACGGAATATGCTATGTCATTAATAGAGATTTGTCAAATTGAGCTTGGAGCTGCGCAATCAAAGATGTTTTTTTATGGTAAGCGATTACCGCCGCCCATGGACATCCGCAACACCAGAGGCGTCACAAGTGCGTTACCGACCATTTAAGAAGGAAGACGCTCGCTTTTAAAAGGTTTTCAGGTCGTATCGGTCCAGAAATACCGCCGCGGGACCATGGGACGCCCTGTATATTTTAAGAAATATCAAAAAAATAATACTCACAACTAAACAGAAAGGCATCGAGGTTTGTTTCAGAAGGTCAGCCGTGACTGGCACACTGTACATTGAACTCCTTATGTATCTTGGACCTGAAAGCAACGAATCGCGGGTTATGTGTTGATATCTAAAATATTTATCCTAAGATGATCGACCTTAATGCCATTAACATAAGAAAGTGATTTGCCTGAAAAAGCAATATTAGATAGTAAGTATTGGCACAAAGCTATTTTCACAAATTAATGATATGGCGTTACATCAAGTCCAACAACCAGTGGATTGGTTACATTTTAACGTATCATGTCAAAATGACTTACAAAACAACCGATGTGGTCAAAGTTGTAACCAATGTTGTCCCTAAATCGCGTGATTTTTGAAATGAACTAACATGTTTTGCGATGTATAGCCGACTATTTTAGATAATTATTACAAGCACGGGAATTAGGGGCCACAACTCAACGTAACGCCATCTCATTAATTCAAATATATAAAATTGAAAGTACAATCAGCATCAAATCATCATTAACATGATACAAAGTGCCAAGTTATTCTGATGCTGACCATACTACGTCCTCATATCGTTACATGTTATTGACACCAAAAAATAATTTTCGTAAACAAACACAGGTAACACTTACTTGCATTCCCTTTGTCGTCAACGACGAAGTCTGTGGTGACCAGGGGCGGAACCAAACCCTTCTCGTTCGTCACGAATATCCCTCCACGGTTCTGTTGATCGTCTGCCATCACTTGGATCTGGAAGAAACATTTAACTCATATAAATAAACCAGCTAAGTGCAACTGAGATCGGTCACCCACGGTTCCGTGCCTACGCATACCATCTTTATAAATAGTTTATAATGCGAATATAATACCCTTGGTACTTAAACCCTAGTTTAAACTCGTAGCTTCAATTACAATTTTCCTATGCGCCGATTTGCTATTCATGTCATTTCTGTGTGTCTATGTTACCTACAGCCACTTTCTTCCGAAACTATAAGAACTACACTGTTGAAACTTGGTATAGATATTCTGTAAACCACATTAAGATTCACATTCAAAAATAGTAAAAACTCAATAAATTTGAAACTTAATTAAAAATTATGGATTTTGCTTATTTCGTAGTACCATTACTTAACTAATTAATTTAGATACTTGTAATAATCGTTTTTTTAATAGGCAATTTATCAATTTTCCAAAATTATTATTCTGTTTTATTTCATTATTTGGTGTTAGAAACACATTAGAGGTATAAGTGTGTACCAATATGTAGCAATGAAGCTATGATTATGATGATTATGAAATTGGTAATGTTATGTACTCTACATCTTCTATTGTAGAATTTGTAACTCACTGGACTAGGCATATTGTCCGGGTCCAATCGCTTCTGTTGCTGGAACTGCTGCCCTGGGTAGCTCGGCTGCTGGCCGGGGAACTGCGGCTGTGGCGGGTACCCCGACTGCGGCTGCTGGTACCCCTGCTGGAACCCGGGCTGCTGGTTCACCGGCGGCATGCCGGGGTACTGGCCGGGTTGACCCAAGGGCGGCGGCATGTGAGGGAGCCCAGGCATCTGGTACTGCTGTGGCGGCATCCCTGGCTGAGGTGGCATCCCCGGTTGCGGGGGCATCCCGGGTTGCGGAGGCATCCCAGGTTGCGGGGGCATGCCGTGTTGCGGAGGCATGCCGGGTTGCGGAGGCATTCCTGGTTGCGGTGGCATTCCGGGTTGCGGTGGCATTCCAGGTTGCGGAGGCATCCCTCGTTGTGGAGGCATGCCGTGTTGCGGCGGCATACCGGGTTGTGGGGGCATTCCAGGTTGCGGTGGCATCCCAGGTTGCGGGGGGAGTCCCGGCTGAGGGGGCATACCGGGTTGGGGAGGCATGCCTGGTTGTTGAGGGAGACCAGGCATCCCCGGTTGCGATGGCATTCCAGGTTGTGGAGGGAAGCCAGGTTGCGACGTCATACCATGTTGGGGAGGCATACCAGATTGGTGAGGTATATTGGCTTGGGGAGGCATACCTGGCTGTGGGGGCATACCGGGCTGTGGTTGGGGAGGCATGCCTTGCCTAGGAGGCATACCAGGTTGAGATAGCATACCAGGCTGTGGAGGTAGCCCTGGTTGCTGGGGCATACCAGATTGATTTTGGGGAGGCATCCCAGGTTGGGGAGGCAAGCCGGATTGCTGCGTGCCTTGAGGGGGCATACCGGGTTGTGGTGGTAGCCCAGGCTGGTTGGGAAGCCCGGGTTTACCAGCTTGACCAATAGGTCCAGGATGCCCTTGATTTTGCGAAGTATGAGGCGGAAATGGTCGGCTCAAGTCACCAGACTCTGAGTGAGGCGGTAAGCTTGGATGGCCTGGTTGCGACGTTGGCGGTGGACCTGCTTGAGACTGTGGAGGTAATCCAGGCTGTCCGGACTGTGGTGGAAGACCAGGTTGTTGAGGGCCCTGCCCTATGTAAGGCGGCATTCCTGCGCCAGGTGGACGGGCCATTGGCCCAGACTGTGGTGGAAGACCTTGAGAATGAGGTGGCATTTGCCCTAAACCTTGCTGACCAGAAGGCTGACTAGCTTGACTCATTGGAGGACCTTGCATCGATGGAGGTCCTTGTGAAAATTGGTTTGGAGGTTGACTTGATGGTGGCATAAAACCTGGATGAGAAGTCGGCACGGGTCCGGGTGTCGACGATGGAACTGGCTTCTGAAGGGGCATTTGAGGTGCCCCACTAACTGGTGGACGGCTGGAAGGAAATGCGCCCGGGGGTCGCTTGACCGGGGGGTAGTTGACCTTGAGGGAAATTTGATGTAGGTGGAAAATTAGCGCCTGGAGGTAGCTGGCCAGGGGGGAGTTGGGTATTGGGAATATTTTGAAATCCTGGCCCATTCAAATTCATAGTCTGCATTTTCTGATTCATGTCATTCTGGTCGAACGGCTTTGATCCCATCTGAGGCCCATTTTGTGGCATCTGGCTATACACATTAGCGTTTCAACTCCATTGAAGTCTTGGCCAGATGGTGGGTAGCTGAGTGGATTGTTCGGTGCATTGTTGTTTTGCCCGGGTGGTATATACTGTGGATGTGGGTTCATCATCTTGTTAGAAGCCAAACCACCTGAAACATATTAATTTATCAGGAAAATTTTGTTTGCAATTTTAATAATAGACAGCAGGTGACAGTATTTCTACTGTAAGCATGAAAATTCATACATCTCATACATTGACCCGATTCCATACAAAGTAGCCAAAGCGCACATACAGAATAGGGTATTTGACTAATTTCGATATAGTAAAAAATATTATACTTTTCCAAATACTGGTAAATGAGAACCAATGGCCAACATTTTCAGTTAAAAATATAACGTCTAGCTGGTTTTATGAGCATTCAAAGTTTCATGGGCAAGTCCATTTTTAAAGTATACAATTTAAAAAAAATAATTATATCATTGAACTACCCGTACATTTTCCACCAACTTTTATTATGAAACCATTTACTTAAACGAAACATTTTGATATAGCTACCAAACAAAATTTACTAGACGCGCATACAAGATACAAGCGTGTGACGTCACTTGCCTGTAGCCATTTGTATAGAGCGTTTTTGGGCTTGCCCAAAATATGTGCTTTTAAAGTTGTGATATCTCAGGTGATTCAAATCAGAATCAAGCAATTCTTTCAATAATGTTTCTTAAATTGAGAGGTCTTTTGATTAAACACATAATTTTTTTTTGTCAAATACCCTATTGCATTTTTTATTCTGTTTAACACTCATCACAGATTAAGACATTTAAGTCTTTTTGTTTTAAAATTACACCCTAGGCACCATTTGTACCCTTGCGACACAGTGTCTGGATCACTGTGTATCCAAAAGTATATACATCTATCAATTTGGTAAATTTGCTGTGTACATTGTGTGTGGTACAGTGGCACTATAAATTAAGTCAATATTTAAGACACCTTGAGTCTGTAGCATATTACTCATACATAGTGTAATTTATTCAAAATAATGCAGCCATTTGGTAAACTACTCCTTGGATATGACACTTCATTGTCATTTCTTTATTTAGTTGAAAATGTTTTCTGGATACAGATTATTTTTCCAAATAGAAATACAGACATTTTCTAGGCAAATGAGTATCATCTTAGACCTCAACGTCACTTACAAACAGGTTCTATTGTGGTCAAGGATTATCCTACAGACTACAAAAAAACTTATGTTTCTTCTAATTCAATATACAACATTGAGTACCCATCCTTGTTTTTTGAGAAAAAGATAATTGAAAATATATTCAAAACAGCAGGAATTGATAATTGTGTCATTCATTCTGATAAGAATTTGTTTGCATTTGACACAAATTCTTTGCAATTTGAACACGAATTATAACACACTTAACGCGTCAGGGACTCTTTCTACATTCTATGAGGTGTTAGGCTTGAACTAAAGTAATTACAGCTAATAAGATGGGCCAAAACTAGTCTTTAATTAGCTAAAACAAGATTGAACATACCAACTAAGACATCTAAAGTATCGTCACTTTACGACCTTAAATAAACAAAATATGCACTTGATATACTATATGCACCAAATTCTACACATTTTTTTGTTAGAATTGAACTAAACACACGCGTATTTGTCGTTAATTTCACTCAATCTTGTAAGATGAATTTTGACAGCTGCCTCGTAACTTTGTAAATAACTTTCTTGATGATTCAACACTTTTCTAGCCGTCGAAATTATGTACTACACATTGTTAGATATTGTCACTCTATACTTACGGCTCCAAAAGCGATTTTATTCCGAATATTCCAATAAAAAATATAAACAAGACACACAAATCACATAAACCTTCAGGCCACGTATTCTGGCAGACGGTGTTGTCAGTGGCTCGCCGCTTATGTGGAACTTTTGAAGTTTTACATTCGCTACGTGTAAAGGAACGTTATTTAACACTAAATTATTATTGAATTGAGCGTATTAACACAAATCTTTGATTAACACTGCTTTATCATGCTTGTTAGATATTTTGATGGAAGAAGTTTGATAAGAAATTTGATATTATATAAAAATGATTATTAAATAGTATGCATAAAAATAAACGTTTTTATTAACCATGGCAACGTGCTTAATGAAATGTCATTATATAGGTTTGATTTTCAAATATAGACTTAGTTGCAAGCAATTAAGACTGAATTATTGATATGCGAAAACGTGACAGCCGGATGCTTTTATGGGTAATCTGAAATTACCCCAAAAATCAATTGATTTTGGGGTAAATAAGATGTATAGGGAAAAATTAAACCAGTTTAACATCAGGAAAATGAAGATCATTTTCCTGGTGATTCTCTAAACATATTAACATCAATAAAACGCTAGATGTATAGGTATATCTCTTTTTACTGAAAAATATAAGGGGCCAAAAAAAAAACGTGCGTGACCCTGCATAGAACTCAACTTCTGGAAGAGTGAGCTATTCTCAAGCTCTTCCGCCTGAAGCAATACAACCAACTATGCGTTTGCATTGCTTCAGTTAATCTCATAGGCATTTTGGTCGGTATAGTGTATGTCATTGCTGACCATGCACTATACCGGGAATGGATTCGCCCATTTTTGCCATTTTATGATTTTATTTCTCTCTACGTCTCCTTTGTTGCATGGGCACCTATGAAATAAAAAATCATCTTAAGTGGGTGCTACCCTGTTACCGTGTCCATCAGCCCCAAGTCGTCGCAGCAGTCTGTACTCTGAGCGCCGGACGGGCTTGAAACTCGATTCGCGCATGCGCGTGGTCTCCGATGGTATAAGGATGAGCTTTTACGGTCACAAATCGATTCACAGCGATTGTGGGTTCTGCTGAGGAGGAGGAACTAAGCTGATTGAGGAGAATCAAATCATTTTTCTAATGCAGCCATCTCATGCATCGCTCTCACAGGCTCAATATTCGTTTCGAAACTTTATTTCAATTAGTTGTCTGCTGGGTTGCTCGACCACATCACGCGAACACGTCGTCTTTTCGGGTTACCATTAAGTCTTAATCTTATTCTAAATACTTATTAGGTAGAAGATCAGAAAACCGTTAAGTTGATGTTTTCTCGAAGTAGGTAGGTATCAAATAAGCATCCTGATAAGACAAAACACTGGCGCGATGTGATTGGCACTCAGCACCATCTAGGTATTAATATTGGTAATGATTCGGACTGCTACGAAAATAGCAAAACTATAACAAAGTGACGGCGGCACCTCTAGTAACTTATATGGACGACTTTATCATCAAATCATTTATGAATTAGTATGAACAAAGTGATTGATGTAAATCGATGCTTTTCAGGCAGCTCGCCCATCACTATCCCTGTAAACCACCCTCTATCGATTCGCTGGGTGAAAGCCTAATTCTGTTTCATGTTTGCCTTTTCCCGTACCCTACAACTGGCTTTACACTATTTACCTCGCATGAAAACTTGTACTTTATTCTTGTGGACATAAAAACGTTTTTGGAGCGACCGGACCTTGGCTTTCAAGGCTTTTAATCCCGACGTCGGAGTCATCAGGAATTTTGCAGGAATATGGAACTGTCCTTAACTTCTTCGCCATTAAGTCTATTTTAGGATACAGTGGTCAGTGTAGGGTGAGGACTCCAGGAGTCTGAAGCCCCGTGAGATAGTAAAAAAGGTGTTGGAGCTGGAAATGTGGATCTAGCCCGGACTTGATTGGAATTTAGAAAAATGGTGGAGCGTTGAAAGTTGAAATAAGTGAAAATTTCCTAAAATGTAAAGAATAGTGGCAACTCACGGACTTGGGATTAGCACATTGAATATCTGGGATTGAAGGATTTAAGTGAACCTAGCAGATCATAGAGCGCCAGGTGAGAGCAAGATAAATGCATTTCGTGGCACATAACGCCTACCTTAATATTAATAGCATCGTTTTCTTCCTTTCATACTCGAGATTCATATTGTAGTAATAGGGTTATCGACTAGATTTATTTTATTGTTCAATTTAAGCAATATTTCATAATATTCTAAAGGCTTATTATATTATGTTCTGAAGAGAATGAAGAATCTGAACAACATTATAAGTAGTTAACTAATATTACCTACCTAAAATTTCATAATTCATAAGTATTTCTGTCGAAATACTTAAGTAGGTACCTAGATAACTTATAGCCAAGATTCCGACAGCTAAGCTTTGATATTATGTAGACACATTATTCGTTCATATTGAAAGCATTTTCAAGAGATCCCCAACTCTAATCCATATTCCATAGTAATGAGGTTTCAATTCCAAAAATGCCAAAAAGCGCTCTTTGGCGGATTGAGCCTTCGTTTTTCGACGACCACTTTTAACACGTTCATGCTGTTTCTAGGGTTTTTATGATCGAAGCAGACAAGCAACGAAATAAAGTTTAGGAAATAGGAAAGGGGGTTAAAGGTTGGCAGCGCACTTGCGACTCTACTGGAGTTGCAGGTGACTATGGGCGGTGGACAGACGAGCAGACTGATCACTTGATGGTAAGCCATCAGGTGATCTGTCTGCTCGTCTGCCAGTTCTGCCACTTGACATAAAAAAAGTAATAAAGTAACTTACGGGTTCCCGTTTTAGAATAGGTTTATGATGGCTATTCTTTTATCTGTTCCACAGCCGTGACCTGACCATGCTGCCCCTCCTGGTGTTAGCGCTGGCGGGGCTCGGCGCGGGCACGCCGCAGAAGCCCAACCTGGACGCCATCCTCAACCGGCGCACCGACGTCTACATCGCCGGCTTCTTCCCCTTCGGCAAGGGCGTCGAGAACTCCAACACTGGTATCTATCTATTAATAACTGCTGGCTACGTCTAGCAATATTCCTCCTCACAGATCGGCCCTGTGCCGCCCGCATCCAGGAATTCCCGTGACCTTCACGAGATCGTCGGTCCATCTTGTGAGGGGCCTGCAAAAGTAGTGAGTGTGACCTTCTGTACGCGCCCCCAATTCGAGGACCTTTCCGCCATAACGGCCGTCTTGTGACTTCCTGTACGCGGCCTCATTTCGAGGACCTTCTGTTCGGCCGGTTGTTCTCCTCGCAATGTGCCCTGCTGCCCATTGCCGCTGTAGGTAGGTACAAGATATAGGTACCTTCTTACATCTTCTACTAACTACATTATGTATGTAGGTAGGTTAAGCCACTAAAATATTTACCGAACGGCGCGAAAACTTTGTTGCTCATCTACTCGTAGAACTCGTGAATTATTTTATGTTTTCGGTAAAACAGGATCCACATTTGCTAAGGAGTATTTTTCTTCTAACTTTTGAGATCAAACCCTTAGAACTGTTAGTTAAGTCCTTTCAAAACGTTAGTTTTTAAAACCATCAGCCCAAATCTATTCGCTGCTGAGTAAAGCACATACACAGGTATATCCCCTGCCATGCCAGCTTCATTTCCCTGCTACCAAGGTACCGTTACAATATCGTCGGACCAACGGGTAGTATTCTGGACTACCCAAAGGAAAACGTAGGTGTGTTCCGTCAACACCTAAGTTCAATAATTTCATTTGGTGAAAATCAAAGAAGGTCTTTTTAAAAGGCTGGCAACGCATCAGCGACCTCTCTGATCTCGCAGATGATGAACACAGGCAGAGCGGTGATTACTTACCAGCAGGTGACCCGCTTGCTCGTTTGCCGCCGCTAGTATAAACTAAGTCCTTTTTAAACGAGTGTGTTTTTGCGAGGTCCTCTACTTTCGTAACTAATTTTCCCGTGAACACTGCCGTAGGTCGCGGGGTGATGCCGAGCGTCAAGCTGGCGCTGGACCACGTCAACGAGCACGACTCGGTGCTGAGGAACTACCGGCTGCACATGTGGTGGAACGACACTGAAGTAAGTCAGATACGACCTAGTGATCTTCAACAAAATGGCTTATTCTTTCCTTAAGAGCCGGCAACGCTTTGTGATGCCTCATGTGTTACGGATGTCCATGGACGGCGGTGATCACTTACCATCAGGTGAGCCGCCCGCTCGTTTGTCTGCTATAATGTAAAAAAAAAGTCAACAATATCAAGAGATGCTTCGAATCTTTCTAACATGTGTCTACCCATGTACCAGAAACAAGGAAGAAACCACAAACACCCAGACCCTACACAAATATCTGTTTAATCAGCAAACATTTGTGTTACAGTGCGGTAATCGAACTCGCGACCTTTGCGTCTCCACCGGAGCTCAAACCACTACGCCAAACGGGTCGTCATAGATCTCCTGCGGATCTGAGGGCCAATTCTCATGCACTCGACATGATGTCAAATTAGAATTTTGTAATGGATCATCATCATCATTTCAGCCAATAAACGTCCACTGCTGGACATAGGCCTCCCCCAAAGTTCTCCACACGGATCGGATTGTAATGGATGAATGTATGAAATCTCTAAATTCGAATTCAATGTCGAGTGCACGAGAATTGGTCCCTTGTCCCCTGTTATTAATCATATTTGCCTATTCATCCTTGAATGTAACAGTGCAACGCGGCAGTGGGAGTGAAGTCGTTCTTCGACATGATGCACAGCGGGCCGCACAAGCTGATGCTGTTCGGAGCTGCGTGCACGCACGTCACCGACCCCATCGCGAAGGCTTCCAAACACTGGCATCTTACTCAGGTAATCAAGAACATATTTTTTTTATTTCTATAATAATTCCACAGACACTAGTACCGTGCCTTTTTTGTGCTGGTTATTATTTTTCTACAATGTTCACAATTTTTGCTCCGCGATAAAAATTAAAATATCTATCTCACGAGATCAAGAACAATTAACAGCATTTCTTAACATACCTAACTGTACCATTTATCTATTTTCATAGTGCAATTAAGAAATGCAATTTATACTTACACCAAATCCAAAACATAAGATTTAGTGCATTGTAACGTTGGTGGGCTAGTTTGGTGAACAGAAATACTAGTCTTAAAACTGACATAGATGATGATTGATTCTTGTCCATGCAAGTCAGTATTCTCCTAGATATTCTTAAAATTCAGCTTTAGTTGACGTTATTAATTAATTTTGTAATTTGACTTGTTTTCAGCTGTCGTACGCAGACACCCACCCCATGTTCACGAAGGAGGCCTTCCCCAACTTCTTCCGCATAGTGCCTTCAGAGAACGCGTTCAACCTCCCCGCATTCGGCTTCTGCAGCATTTCAACTGGACCAGGGTCGGCACCATCTACCAGAACGAGCCGAGATATGCGCTGGTAAGCAAGCAACCGCTAGAATATATTAGTGTGGTGAAAATCAGCCTCAGTAAATAATAATATAATCATAGAAATCAAGTCATCACTATGATGGGATTCAGTGAAAATTACATAAGTAAAAATGCTACCCAAAGATACTATTCCACGCGGACGACGCCGCGGGTTACTGCTAGTATTATATTATAAGCCTTGAAGTTGACATTTTTCTCTCCTTATTGTATACTTAGATGTTGTAAAAAGCAAAACCACAAGCAGAACTAAAGCAACTGAGAATATTTAAGCAACATTTACAAAGTAAAACTAGAATTTTTACTTTTATGAGTAGTCATAGGTACTCTTGGCTTTCAGGCTCACAACCGTCTTCTTGCGGACCTGGACTCAAATGGATTCTTGATAGAAGAAACTCAGAGTTTTGCGACAGAAGTGAGAACGGCGCTGTCCAAACTGAAAGAAAAAGATGTCCGTATCATCCTTGGCAACTTCAATGAAACGTGGGCTGTTAGGATATTTTGTGAAGCTTACAAGTAAGTTAAGATAACACCGTCTCTTGTTCATGCAAAATAAAAATTATGATGAAAAAAAGCAATGGAATGAGTACCTACTTGTTGAACATTTTGTTTGGTTTTTTGTAGACTGGAGATGTACGGACGAGCGTATACCTGGTTACTCCTGGGTACTTACAGTAATAAATGGTGGATGAGGCGTGCTCCTTGTTCTAAAAGAGACTTGTCTGCAGCTCTGGATACCACCATTTTGACTGACTTACTGCCGCTGTCTACCACTGGTGAAATGACTGTGTCTGGAATTGTAAGTATGTCAAATTATTTTGGTATAGCGGACAGAGGAAAGCTATAATGGGACCATTCAATTATTACGTAAGCATCGATGGGGGGAGGGGGGGTCTTAGCTCTGCTTACTTTTGATAAATTCAGGAAGAGAAAGTATATTTTATCGCCAATTTTTGCTGACAAGGGGGGGAGGGGGGTTAATTTTCCCTAAAAATCTGCTTACGTAATACTTGAATGGCCCCATTAATTAAACCCCTTATTATTGTCCAATGTGGAATGTCTCCTCCATAATAATTACTTGACTTTTGTTTTTCAGACAGCAAAAGACTATCAGGTTGAATACGATAGAAGAAGAGGATTGGAATATTCTAGATTTCATGGCTATACTTACGATGGTAAGTTTATTCACTTGGACGTTTCCTGGATGAGGAGAAATAACCACGGAAAAGACACTAAACTGCTTAATCTATTTTAAGGTATTTGGGCAATGGCATTAGCCATACAGACAGTAGCTCAGCGGGTCAAGTTGAAATACAAAGAGAAGACTGTTCAAGACTTTAGGTACCGAGACAAAGAGTGGGAGCAGTTGTTCCTGGACGCCCTGAGTAACGTCACTTTTGAGGGAGTTACTGTAAGTATCAAACTTTCTTTATTTTAAACTAGTGGCCTACGCTCATTTCGTTTCGGGGCTTTAGACCGGTAACAATAGATGGCGCTGGGAGTCGATTATATCACGCCACTAGTTTACCCATGATACTGGACGTAGACTAAGCTAGTGAATAGTGTCAAAAAAAGTAGTTAAGTTTATTATTAAACTGAGTCTGTGTATGATTACAGGGTCCAGTTCGATTTTATGACAACGAAAGGAAGGCATCAATCTTGTTGAAACAGTTTCAAGGGGACCAAGTAGGAGAGGTGAAAGTGGGCGAATACTGCGCAGAAAGAGATCATTTGGACCTCAGCAGTGGAGACGCCTTCAAGTGGATTGGCAAGTCAGTATCTAAAAAAATCTACATAATTTAAAAATAGTATTCTCAATATCAGATGAATAGAAGTAATTAAATGCCTTTTTTGTTATTATTTCCAGGAATCCACCTAAAGATCGCACTCTCCGCCTGATCGAGCATACGCAAGTGAACATCACAATATATTCAGTACTGGTCTCCTGTTCTATCCTCGGAATCTTGCTTGCCACAGGTTTCCTCGCTATGAACATACACTTTAGAAACCAAAGGTGCGTAACATCTAATATTAAAACCGTATCAAAAAATGATTCAGTTGAGATCGTGAGTGATGAGCATATATCCCGAATTCCATGTCCCTTTTTGGAAACAGACATATGCCCACCATTCATACCAACTAAATACCTACAGTGTCCGCTTGAATTCGTATGTAGGTATAGAATTTAGTTTTTAATGTTAGTTAAATACCGACCTACTCAACATAAAAGAGTAACTGATCCTCATCATTTCCTCTTACTTTCAGATACATAAAAATGTCGTCGCCACACCTCAACAACTTGATCATCATTGGCTGCATCCTCAACTACCTCAGCGTGATCTTCCTCGGCCTAGACTCGAGTCTTAGCAGCATCGGTATGTACCGCTCCTACTTCGCTTGGCGTTGAATCTGTTGTGATCCTAACCGCATTGTCATCAATATCTCTGTGTTCTCTCTTTCTTATCGGATGGAAGGTAACTCATGAATCCATTGCATTAGAATCGCAAAAACATTATGCTGGTTTGGTCTTATTTTAGCTGTTAGGGCAATACGGGTTAGAGTCTTTTTCATTATGATTCCAGTGATCAATCCCCTAATAATTAACTGTTTAAAAACATGAGTTTTCTGATGTATGGATCCCTTTTACCAGTCACAGTCTCAGATATAACATTGCTATCATAATATCCCTAATAGGTACAAAAGCTACTTCTACGAATAGTGCCTCCAAATAATCCATTCCATTTCTGTTAATAATTTACATATTTTCACAGTTAAGGCAAGACCTCAATCAGCAGAATTCACAAACGAAAAAGATAAACAAATTACCTAAATCAAAATTCTAAAAATCAAGCACATCGATCGGCATGTCGCTAGCACTTCATCGATCACGCGTTAAGTCATTTGATCTCATCCAGTTCATGTATCCTTAGGTCTTTCTCAGGAAACGCCACACGGAGGTAAAGAGCCTGTTCCTGAATCCCCGGCTTGAGCTTAAACCCTTCGATGTGGATCCCACTGACCAAATTTTGGGAACTAAACCCTCTTTTAGACTAGCTCCTTGATTCTGAGAAAGACCTAGGCCGTTTTCTAGGTCACAGGAGTCGACAGCATGTTTCCAAGTTTTGGTTTCTTTGATTCCTTTGGCTTCAGTCGCGAAGCTTTTGTGGTTCTATGGTATGTGATGATTACATGTATTTTTATAGCTTGATCATCTTCGTAACGCTTGGGTATGTGAAATTCTGCTTAAATTAAAATGTAACTTCTTTTTCTTTTGCCTCTCTTTTTATCATCTTAATGATAGATGATAGAAACAATGCTTGTTTTAAAATTTCCTTTTCAATATCGTTTTAAATTTCTGATTTGCCAAACATAAAGCATGAACTAAATTGAATGAAAATAATTAAACAATGTTTTAAATATCGTATTAAGCACACAATGATGTAACATACATGTACAGACAACTGCTGTATCATACACGAACCCGTTTTTTTATAGTCAAATCAAATCTCCTAACTTTAGTTTCGCAACCGTGGTGTCCACAGCTGCATTCCCGTACATCTGCACGGCCAGAGCGTGGCTGCTGATGGCCGGCTTCAGCCTTGCGTTTGGAGCCATGTTCTCCAAGACCTGGCGAGTCCACTCCATCTTTACTGATGTGAAGCTCAATAAAAAGGTAAGTATTGATCAAACTCTGACAAGACTTATTCTTGAACTATACAGTCTAAGATTACGTTGGTATTTTAATCTTCTCTGGTTTTCAGGTGATAAAAGATTACCAGCTGTTTATGGTTGTAGGCGTGCTGCTGGCTATTGATTTGGCCATTATGACCACATGGCAGGTATCCGATCCTTTTTATCGGGCCACGAAACAAATGGAGCCATACGTGAGTATTCATTCACATCATTTCAACACAAAAACTAGTTACCTACAATAAAATTAAGGTGTGTATACCTAAAACTAAATACCGTGACGAATTTTATTGCAGCCTCATCCTAGCAGTGAAGATATTGTCATAGTCCAAGAAAATGAGTATTGTCAGTCAGAAAGAATGACTATATTCATCGGAATAATCTACGCCTATAAAGGACTTTTGCTGGTGAGTTAAGAGAATCACATAAGACTTTCGTTTGGAGACGTATTTGTATTCGCACTGCGGAGATTTCCTCTGTTTTCATTCAATGATCTTCTCCGGTATAAAACGTTATGTCAATTTCACCGTTAGGTATTTGGAGCTTTCCTTGCGTGGGAGACTCGCCACGTTTCCATCCCAGCTCTGAACGACTCCAAGCACATCGGGTTGTCTGTCTACAACGTCCTCATCATGTGCATCATGGGTGCAGCTATTGCTCTGGTGAATACACCTTTCTATTATACGACTACCTGGAATTTATTCTATGCTTCGATGGTTTATAATTTTTTTTCTTTTTCTTTCCAGGTTTTATCGGATCACAAGGACGCCTTGTTCGTTCTCATCGCTATTTTCATCATATTCTGCACTACAGCCACTTTATGCTTGGTGTTTGTTCCAAAGGTAACATCAAACATGATACAAACATCAATGAGTTCTGTTCGTCTTCCAAGCGTGTGCCTTAAACAGTTTAATGATGCCATTTTCATTCCAGCCCACGTTAAAAATATACTTTGATGTTTTCGTTCAAATTCTAGTTCTTTTGTTTTCAATAGCTATACTATTTATTCCACCAGCCACCAGGTTTATATATACCTCGAAAAGACGAAATCCTATGTCTATGTACCTATGAAAAGAGCAAAACTTTGTCCCGATACAAAGTGAGGGGGGCCGATTAGTGAAGTATTCATAGACAGACTGCATTGTATTTCCCAGCTACTAGAACTCCGTCGGAACGGCCAGCCAGGAGCTGCCCCCAGCAGGATCCGAGCAACCCTCCGACCGGCTTCTACCCATGAATGCAGGTCCCCCGGACCAGAACTCGAGAGAAGATTGAAGGAACTGAGGCAGTACAACAATAGATATCGACGCACACTGCAGGCGAAAGAGAATGAGCTTCAGGTTTGTTTAACAGCTTAACTTTGAAGAAAGTACTTACACCCGTGAGGGTAAGGGAGGAGTGGCTGTTTTTTTTATACAAATAGGGCACGAAAACGCGCACCCTGGCTGTGCCAGAAACCCACGACTATGGGCGTGCTCAAGTAAGGGGGAGGGGGAATTGAGACGCTGAATCCCGCTCCTGCTGTAGACGATACGACAGTCCAATACTCCAATCCCCACAACCTTCAGGCTCAAACATTGGGGACATTCGTCTTATCAACGGTGATACGTCCTGTCTTTAAGTATTTATCTTTTGTGTATCCCCAGATGCTGCTAAGCAAGCTCGGAAGCGACGCTGGTTCAGAATCCTCCACCACACGCGACTCTCGATCGCCAGCAACGCAGCGCACCACAAGGCTACCGCTTCCTAAGGAAAACATAAGCCATCCAGGTATGTTCAAGATCCAATGAGTTATGAGCTTTATTCACTGTAGTTTAGCGCAAAAGTAGCTCTCACCCCATTGTTGTGATAGTATCTTATAGAACAGGAAGAACGACTAAACTCACAAACAAGGACTTACAATACCCCTAGGCAAATTATGAAATATGTACCCTTAAACCACTTATAAAACTAAAATTTAAAATATTTAAAACCCCCGACATTTAATACAGCACTATGTATTCAACTAAATAAATCCTTTTATGATACTAATATTGAGGGAATTATGTCAAATATATCTATCATTTAGTGGCGGCGGCAATCTTAAATCTGCGGCCATCAGACAAAACTAAGAACACTTCAATATTCTTTCCACAAAAAAAAAAACAAAATTCTAATCGGTTCATCCATTCGGGAGCTGTGATGCAGAGACGTCACATCACAGACAGACACTTATAACATTTCGTCGTTTCTACGTCGGGGGTTAAAAAAACAACCAAGAGGAAGAGGGCTATTACCATTCATTTTCCATTGCAGAAACTAGTGACATAACATCAGTTTGTAGCCTGAGTGCTTCAGCAGGTGCGGAGGGGGAGTACATCAACCTGCAGAACCAGACACACTCAGCTGTTGATAAGTAAGTTAGACAAATAAATAAAGAAAGATCACTAAAGGGGGCTGTCGCGTCTGAAAAACCCGCTAGATGGCGTACTGTAGAACTGGTTCATCTACACGGTGATTGGTTATTTTTGATGTCAAAATGTCACTAAACAACCAATGACGTTGACATTGGACCTCCGTCTACGCCATCTTGCGGATTTTTCACACGCGAAGGATAAAAATTAAACGTCCATCTTTTTATTGCAGACCTAAACCATCAGCACCACCGGAACCAATAAAAGAGGTGCCTCCTAAAGAACCAAAGAAAGAACAAACGAAAAACGTGTCCTTCAAGAATCATCTGGACTACACCAGCCCGCCGGCTTCGAAGGCAGTTCCAGAGAAAGACCAGCTCGCGAAACTACCATACGGGTGGTCGGCTGAAGTGGTAAGAAACGAGGTTTGTATGCTTCAACATCATCACTTAGGTACTCACTTACGCCATTGGCTTAGCGACCCGAAACGAGTCTTGGGTTTCGAGACAAGAGAATGTCATTTTTGCTCTACTTGTTGCCAGTCATTAGCTTGAAGTTCTCGCAGAAAATCATCAGTAGGTTTGATAAACTTGAAAAGAAACTTCAAATGTTTTGGGACATCGTCCGTCTTGTCTCCATTTTTGCAACTATTCCTAAAGCACAGTAAATTGACTAACCCTAATTAACCAGCACATCAATTTACCACAACCAGGATGAGCCCTCTAAGCCCAAGCTACCTGAACCTATCACCAAGCCGAAGCAGCCGGAGCCTGCCAAAGCTGAAGCCAAGACCATATCCGCCCTCAAGCCCAGTGACACCCCCACTGCCAAGTCAATGCCTGCCAAAGTCCAAGAACCAATGTACACGAAAGCAGCTACTCCTAAAGTTAATAAGGTAAAGTATAATAGTTTACAAAACATTATACTAAACGTAGAAGATTTTTCAGAAGAAGTACAATGACGTTTGCATGGGAAGTGTTATAAAATAATTTGATAGGTGGCAAACGAGCAGACAGAGAACTTGAAGGTAAGCGATTGGTGCTTCCCATAGAAAAACTCTTCACCAGCAGAATTACAAGTGCGATGCCAACCTTTCCCCACGATCGAGTCTCCGATACCCTCACTCACTCGGCGAAACTCGGCTCAGACGCTGCTTTACGGCCAAAACGAGTCTTGGCCCCCGAAACAAGAGAACGCCACTTTGGTCGATCTTGCACTACTAGTCACCGGCCTGAAATTCTCGCAGATCATTTAAGACGACGTCTTTCCACGTCGACGACGACGAGATTAAGATAACAAAAATCACTCTTCCACAGACCCCAGAGCTTCAAAAGAAAATAGTAAAAAACCAAGAGTCAATGACGAAGAGCACGCCGTCCCGGGAGCACAGGTCGGGCCCGCGGGGGCACCGGCGCATGTCCAGCGTCAGCCAGGGCGCGCTGCTCGCGGACCTCATGCACGTGTCCGTGGACCAGGACGACGCGGAGCCGCCGCCCGGCTTGGAGAGGAAGGTCATAGGTATGCTCATGAGGAAATTCTTAGTGATAGTCGATGACAAAGCGCACGCCGTCCCGGGAGCACAAGTCGGGACCGCGGGGGCACCGGCGCATGTCCAGTGTCAGCCAGGCCGGCCAAAATACAGGCTCATTTGATGATAAGTAATTATTTGTGCTAGGTTCACTACTTTTTTTTTGTCGCTGGGGAATGCGTCCATATGCATACCTTCCTGCCGGGAGGCAGGCAGTTTATGTCGGACTCTCCTCCGGCAGCGGCCGGAGGCGTACCGACTAAATCCCAGCGGTGCTCATCGCCAGAGTGGAGAGAGGACATGAGACGGGCTAAAGAACCTTACTTCACGTCCCAGGTTCACTACTTAACTTTGATAAGTAGACTACTATAATAATATTGTCTCTAGGTCAAGGAAGAAGGGAAAATTTTCCCAGATTTGGATAGTTAGATTTTGGTTTGAACTATTTTTAACTAGGCCTATAATTATTACCAATTACCAATCCCTCTTTAACGCTGACATAGATTCAAAATTCGAAGGATACTTAAATTATCTGAAAAACTAATTTTCAGGCCAAGAGAGAGACCCACCACCTCCAAAACAAGAACCTGAAGATATTTTGGATACAGATCATGACTACTCTTCTACAGAAAGAAGAAAATCCTGTAAGTTATTTACTTTAAGTATAATAAAACAAACTTACTTACCCGTGCGTATAATAGTTTGCAACTTTGCACTTTGCGTCACCCAAATTTTAATAGAAAAATAACCGCCAAATCTTAACAATGTCAAAAAAACGGTTGCCAAGTTATAAAAATAAAACTACCATACCAATTTTCATTAATATTGCATCCTAGATGTTGTTTCCTTACTCTATGCCTAGGTATGTACATCTTTGGGATTGTATTCGACAGTTATCATTAGGTAAGTATCTCTCCTTCGAGAAATCAGGCACGGCACAAAGACCTGGGGATGTGTACACCAATCGAATACCTACTGTTTCTTATTATTATTAATCTTCATTTGATATGTATAGGTATAAACGAAAGCAGATAGCATATTTGAAAATGTTATCTGGTATGCATCTAACACTTAATATTTATTCTACTTGTAGGTCAAAGAAGAGATTCCGAAAGAAAGAAGAAAGAAAACTTTATAGTAGTACAAAGTGACTTATGGGACACAAACACATTCCAGTATACTTGCCAAAAACCAGCGCCAGGTATTTGTCATCGCCTCTTTTTTAATTTTATTTATCTTTGCGATTTGAAGATGTTACTCGCAGTCTTACTACCAAATTATTATAATAAATAACATGGATGTAAGAGTTCTGTTAATTATTATGGAATACCATAAGATCTCATCAGCTTATCTACTAGTATTCTTTTAACACAGTTACAGCTCATCATCATTCTCCGATGCAAAGAAGTGTGTCAGAAAAGAGTAGACAGCAACCGTCCCCACATCATCACAGGTATTTTTTTAAGAACACATTTTGCTTATTCTTTTGCTGCAACTAGCTTGCTCTTTTTGATTATAGATAACAATGATTATTTTTATTTACATTATTTATTGTTACAGAGAAGCAGACACTAGGAATATGGAAAGAAGAGCGTCTAATGCTTCAATAAATTACGGTATCGTTATACATAATTATCGATGTTCCTGAATTAGAAACTAAAATGACCAACATTTTCCTTAAAAATAGCTAGGTATTTTAAATTTAAAATGTTAACTGATACATTTTGTCTGTGTGAGTTAAATTTGTTCTGTATAATATTTTAGCTGGTACTACAAGAGGTGGCACTCCTGAAGGTTATCGGGAAGCAGAAACTCTTAGAATGACTGATCGTATAGCAAAAGTAAGTTTGCCTTTCAGTCATAGAATGGTCATTATTTTAGTTGGAAATTATCCCTTTAATATAATTATTATTTTCTTACAGCGTCGTGGTTCAGAGTTCCCTCAGCCGGTGAGTACACCGCCACATCAAAGTCAGTCCAAACGAAGGCAGTCTTCAGCTCAAGTGAGTTTAAAGTTTACAAATATTATGATTTTATATTTTATTCATACCTACTACTTTCATAGACAAAAGGTAACTTTTGACTAACGTGTAACAACTTGTAGGTAAAATCTTATCAAGAAGAAAGAATAGAAAAAATTGAAACACCTAGAAGACATGACGATATACCAAGGAAGCAACCAATTCCTGAACCACCACAAGAAGTAGAGTCATGGAAACCGGACCCTGACACTATCAGGGTATCAAAAAATCCAGACTCACCCGCGAAGAGGTTACGGCAAGAAGCAGAACCTCTGAAAAGAGCTAAAGGAGTGGGAGACTCGCCCCGCTTAACTCAAGCATCCCACACTGTGCCTAGACCTGACCACCATAAAAGCAGTCCAAATGTAGCGTCTAGGCATAAAACAGGTAAAATCACTTACTTTTTACTTCACTCAACAGTGGTTTTTTTATTTTTCTCGATATTAGAGAAACGCACGTTAGGTTACTAAAGCAGCTTCATCCCTTATTTAATGTTGAACTTAAATATGACTATGTATCTCGTTAAATCATGGTGTAATCTGTATAGAGAGAAGAGATAATATTTTGTTTTATATTGTATTTCAGGATCACCAAGCAATCGCGAAGAGCGCAAGTCAGCCACATATGGTCGAAGTGACTCCAAGCGACAAGAGTCAGTAGAACAACGTAAAATGTATACTGCAAGCTCAGAATCTGAACTATTTGAGTGCGCCATACTGCCAATCTTCCATAAATTGCTTACAGAAAGGCACAAGAGTCAACCTCATGGCCTCAATCTTAGCTATGGCGTCAGTTGCCCTAATATTTCGATAAAATGCGACATAGTTGAGTACTTGTAACATTTGTCTGTCTTATGAATTTAGGTAATCCTAAATCAGGTAAACCTATAAGTTTCTAAAATAATATATTATTTAATGGTTTGGTTTCAAAACAGGAAAAGAAAAGAGAATTTCGCACTAGGTATGTCAATTTGAGAATTTTCTTTCTTATGTTTAAAAATATTTTTCAATCAAAAACATAGTGTTCACGTATTTCGACTAGCCATACTAGGTTTAGCATTTACTCGAAATCGGTTAATTTTGAGAACGCCTGTCTTTAAATCATTCAATAATTTATAAACAAATTAAAGGTAGGTAGAAGTGGTAAAAATCAATGTGTAAAATCAATTTGTACGAAATAGGTAAATTTAGTAAAAAACGTAATAGGAAAATTTTATGTAGGTTTTGCATATAATTTCAACGACAAGTTCGATTACGGGTCTCTAATATTAATGTAAAAAGTGAAGAGTTCTAACTATATAAGACGTAACTTTTTGAACATCGAATGTGTGTAAGATGCACAAAATTATCTTGTAAACGCACACTGGGGGTGTGATCACCCACTTGTGGGTTAAAATATAATATTGTATTCCTTAGAAGACAAGCAAAGCACTACTAGACCAATCAATATTAGCATTTTTAAGATTTATACAAATCTATACCTAATGCATATTTGTGTCAATTCTAAACTTTAGGTATTACTTAACAATGATACTGCCCATTTCTTTGAATTTTTTTACAGAAATATCTATTCAGTTTTATTCCCTTGACCCTCTGACCAACATTTTGGATCTTTTTTTTCTATCTTTAAATAAGTTTTTTCATCGACTAAGGTGCGTGCTGTGCTTTTCTTCTTTACAACAAATATAGGCACAGTTTTGACTCCTTCCTCTTAACATAGCGAACATTGCCTACGTGTTGCTTACCTTTGGAAGCCGTTGTGAAGCTGACTGCAACATATAATACCCACTGATATTGTGAAACATCGACTAAATCTTATTTATCTTATGACGTACGCCTATATATTTTAGTATGTTACTATTTTTTTTTATTAATTTCCTAAATTTACCAAATTAAAAGACATAAAGCTGTGCTTATTTTGTTCCTTATTATGTCCTTATGTGATATTCCTAGTCTTTTAAATAGTTGTTAGTTTGGAAAGTGTTCAATTTATTTATTGTTTGGTCTGACTACACCTGTAGTTAGAATTCTTAGTGCAATTTACC
This sequence comes from Cnaphalocrocis medinalis, assembly GCA_014851415.1. NCBI lineage: Eukaryota > Metazoa > Arthropoda > Insecta > Lepidoptera > Crambidae > Cnaphalocrocis > Cnaphalocrocis medinalis. The sequence goes on along the minus strand of CM026299.1, from coordinate 7,831,886 downwards.
TATTTATAGGAAATCTTACCGATGTTTGGATAATATTAATATTGTATTATGTATCTTTTTATTATTTATTGCACGTAATTTAAAGACTTGATAGTGAATAAGATTTTAAAATTAACAATTATAGATTAATAAATTTATTATGAAAAAGAACTGTTGCCTACTTTATTTGCTCCTTCCTATGCTCTGATTTTTAAATGTGAATTATTAAACTTACGAAAGGCAAAGTGAAGTATTAAGTTTTCTATGATGTGAAGTTCCCATATATTCAACATTTTACATCTGTCAAAAAGAGGTCAAAATTAATGGGAACTTGACTTTGTCACACATAAAGTCAAATTATTAATTACCTATGTCGTGTACTAAACACAATAATTTAAATTTTGACTTTTCGTTACCTAGGTACTCCGCTTTTAGAACATAATTATCTCTAACAACATTTTTCGTTAAATATTTTAAATACTGACTCATTTTGGCCTAAATTAATCTTAGGACTCATTGAGACTGTAATGAATTGTAAAAACTACTACACATAAAAAGAAGTTTAAATGTGGTAACATTATATTGGAATGTCATTTGATTGTCTCTCGATAGTGTTGTGCCCAGTGAATTCAAAATATTAAACCTGCTCTGTAATAGCCAAAAATATCTTCACTGTTAAATTTGTCATGCATACGCTTATTTTTTTTACAAAATTTAGCTTTTATCTGCCATATTATATGCTTAAAAAATTTACAAGTTAACCGATAGTGTGATTGCCCAATGTAAGATAGGATAGTGAATGCCCAAATTAGGTTAACATACATAACATATTGTGTGTGTTTCTTCAGAAAACTTTAATTTCTTACAGGATGGGACTCACTTTGTGGTTTTTGATATTTGTGCCACTTTAATTTTATTTTTTGAGTGTGTAAGCATAACAATGAGTTAGTAAGGATTCGATGTTTAATTTGAAGCAATCATCATGGTATAAATTTTTCCAATCAAGTATTTAGAATTATTAGTAATTTATTTAGTATTTAGAAGAAATTTTAGCAAAAATATTCTTAGGTTTTAATTACTGCTTACTTATCTCAAACCTAAACTACTTACGTTATCAGTAGTCAATGCAGTAATGGGGTATAATTTTGACACAGATTCGATGCTATTCTTTCAAAAATCGTCGTATATACCTATAATTTAGCGAATTACAGCCTTAATTATTTTAAAGATTAATACCTATCACACCGCCAAAAAAGTCTAATTCTAAAAAATAGCAGCTACATTGTCACTGGAATCTGTTTAATATTCAAGACCACGGATATCAGAATAGTACAACACTAGTCAGTATTTTTCTGTCTGTCTCTCCGTTCGGTTGTGTTATTTATTATTTTTGTGTTTTTTGTGCAATTGCTGTGTTATTTGTGTTTATTATCTCATGTAGATAGTTGCTTACGCCAGCAAGATGCCGGTCTTTCACACGAAGATCATCGAGAGCATCCTGGAGCCGGTCGCTCAACAGGTACATAATGGGCATTATTTTTAGATTGTTGCTGCTCTAATTTTCTGATGTAGGTGTGAAAGATTTTTGGATTATTGTTTACTGTTAACGCTGGCTACGTTATCGAGTATTATGTCATCTTTGGGCGGGTTGGAAGCGTGGCATTTTCTCGGAATGACCTTACTTGGTTCGGCCGGTGTCACACGCTGGCTGGCTAACCTTGTGTCGGCGAAGGGAGTTCGTTAGATTGACGAACTTTTTAGTCATGTCTTATTAGATTTATTCACTCTCATCGGACTCTCATTTGTTCAATTAGGTAATAAGAAAATTGATGACCAAGAAGTGCATAGGTGACTCATTCTGTGCCATTAGAGGCTTAATTAATTGAACTCACTTTACACTTAGTTAACTAGAATTATTTAGCTTAAACTACCTATACAGTAGGTTTGTTGGCTTTAATAAACCTCCTAAGGAAAATGTCTATGCCTATCATCATCATCATGCTATAAATATTGAAAATAAAAAAAAATAGACTATCCTAACAAGAAAATTAATATTTTATGACATTTACCATAGGCATGTATTGTTGTTAAAGTTGTAGGTACTTAACTTTTACCTTCCGAGTAAAAGAATAACAGTAAAACAATATTTTAATTTGGATAGCATTTCTGTTAATTATTGTGATTGTATTGTTGTTATTTTTATCTTAGTTTGAGACCAGTTGATTGCTGTGCAATTTTTAAAAATAGAAACATAGGGTAACCGAGGATAGTGATTGCCCTGTGTACAGTGAATGCCCGAATTAAGGTTAACATACATTTTAACTTATTTTCAAAGGTGAAGTTTTACATTAAATCCATTAAATAACACTAAGATACTGTTACTAGAGTTTAAATAGACATTTGGCAAATTTTCAGTAAATAATATTGTAATGGCACGAGTTTTTTGGACAGCGGGTGTCCGTCACTTCAATAAATGCGAATTCCTTACAGAATTGTTAAGGATACATTTTGCGGTTTTGAAGTTTGTATCACTTTAATTTTCTTTTTTGACCGTTAAAGCACAACGAAGTGTTGTTAAAGCTTCAATGTTTCATTTAAAGCAGTTATCGTAGCATAATTTTATTCTATTAAGTATTTTAATGGGGTGGGCAATCACTATACCTAAATTAGGAGAAATTCAGTGATTGCCATACCAGAATTCAGTTATTGCCATAGGCATGAGACAGTGAGTTGCCCGGGTAGGTATTTACTAAATCATGTGAGGGATTATAATATCGAACCGAATATTTTCTTTTTATCTTGTATCTTTCTTTATATCTATATGTCTGGTACTTACTTCAAGGAGTTATAAAAATACAGCTTTTTTACAAAAAGTTGACTTAAAAATAGGGGAAATTTTATCTGCTACCGTAAATCTTGGTGGAAAAGTTTAGTGGTTAGAAAAACAACCAATAATTATATCGTAATAATTATTTTATTAGGTATTTTACCCGTGGGGGAGAGCCATGTTTCACGAATTAATAAGCCGGCTTAAACAGAGTGATTCTATGATCACAGAAAACTAACGTCAAGCGGCGATAACGCGTGGGGGTACCGGAGGCCTCAATGAAGGAGTTAAAATGTCGGCAGCGCATTTGTGATTCCACTTATTGCTGCGAGTGTCTATGAACGGTGGAAATCGCTTACCATCAGGTGATCCGTATGCTTATGTGCCACCTGTCACATATAAAAATTGAATTATCAAGTTATGGTTGCAGTTAGTAATAATTAGGAAACACATTTCGAATTTTAACTGTGGTAGAGCCACAATTCGGCATGAATGGGCCGGCTTGATCGGAGTCTGCTCTACTTCCACAGAAAACCGGCGTGAAGCAGCCCCTCTGCTGTATTTCGCCAAGTGAGTGAGGGTAACTGAGGCCCTATCCGAGGAAAGGGGTAACAGGTTGGCAGCACACTTGTGACTCCACTGGTGTTTCAGGTGATCATGGGCGGCAGCAGTGCTATTATGATGTGGCAGTCAAAAACACGCATCACTACACCAGTGGAGTCACAAGTATGCTGCAAGGTTTTAACTCCCCCCCCCCCCCCCCCCCTCACCCCCTCACCCCCCAATGGGCCTCCGATGAACCTCAAAACTGTATCTACTTTTGTAAAATTGGTACTTTCCATAATTCGCTGAGATAACGACAACTAGATGACGATTTTACTAGATTTTGAATTAAATGGTTTTCTTAGTCAATGGTATCTTATTTGGATGATGTTACTGATTTAATTGCTTAGAAATATATCTTAACGCTTAAAACTTACGAAAGATCTAAAATATTAAGTATTTATTAATATTTTATGGAATTACAACGTGCGGTATAGTTGGCAATCACTGTCTCATTTGGTGGCAATGACTGTGTCAAGTGGGCAATCACTGTGTTTTTAGGAGATATTTTTGTTATACGTTATAATTATAAAATATTCTTAAGATGTTTGAACTATTGCTAACTTATCTCAATGCTAAACTATTACCGTTGTCAAATAATCATACTCTGATTTCTAATTGTTAAAGTTAAGGATTATATTGAAATAAAACTAGTGTCAATTCCTTAAGTGGGCAATCACTGTCTCGATCACCCTAATATTGCCTTTTTGTAGAAAAAAAAAACAATTACTTAATCTCATTATAACACAAAGCTTATGATTTTGATTGCATTTCACTAGTTTTGATCTCTGTTACTCTATAAACGAGATCTCTATAAACTAGTAGTATAGCTGGAGGCACGAAAGTATAGCGATGACCGTTATTTTGCGCACTTGTAAAAAAGAAGACTTTCTATGAAAATTGGTTTCTACGCACTCAAGGTCATAACTACACTTTCTTGCGGCAGACTATACTCCAGTGGTAGTAATGGGTGTAATGGACTCGAGGGACGCTCATACTATTTTGCAACACTGGGTAGAACCCTCATGAAGTTCACTTCCAACTTTCTCTTTATTTAGTGTTCCTTTCAAAGTACACAAAATGAAAGTTGGAGTCCTTTTAATGCACTTAGTCTCTCTTTCGGTTCATATTATGTTCTCTTCAGTTAAAAAAGTTGTGAGTAATAATTATTCTGAAATTTTAATTAATAGAAATGTGCACCACAGCACAATAGATAGGGGAAACAGAAGAAAAAGACATATTTTTTGTGGTGAAGTAAAAATGGTGAGCTCCGGCTGCGATGATTACCTGTTTAATGTTATTGAATCATTCTGAATCTGAATGTTGCATTATACTAACTATAAATCATATTAATGCTGTAAGACCCAAAAGCCTTTTAAAAGTCATAAAACAATTGATTTTATATTGTGTCTGCTGTCTGGGCCTCATTAACCAACTTCATTAATGATTGTAACAAATCAAAACAGTTCCCACACTGAGGTGAAGCAATAAAGCAACGCATGACATAACTATGCAATTGCATTGTCACACTTTATTGCCACGACCCGGTTGGTAATGTAATGTAATGTAAAGAAAAGTATTAAAAGTATATATTTGTAATCCCACTGTTGGTTCTGATATCTGTAACACAGGTGCTTGAGCTACCAATCTCAGAGTCAGATCAATGTATGTGATGTAGTGAAATATTATAAAAGAAAAAGAAAAAAAAAAGAAATTGCATGTTCACACTATATTTTAGATATAGCATTCACTTTCCACTTAAAATTTTTCGGGTCAATAAAAACATCCTCTAATAGGTGTTTGATTTATTTTGTGAATTCTGCTTGATGCTAAGTAAAAAAATCAAAGAGGTTGGGTGGGATTTGAACCTATAAACTTTCACATACCATAGCCAATAAATAGCACCTAGGTATATTGTGATAAAACTAATAATAGGATAATACATTTTAACAATACACATATACATAGATTGACTCACTAACTTGTTTGTTGTTGCTATTATAGTTTAAAAAAATACAAATTAGGATTTTTTTTTATTGTACTGGTAGTGAAAAGTAGGGAGCAGTTAGGATGTGGTTTTGTTCTACTATGGCTTTTTCTATTAAATAAAGACAACCAGGAAGAAACAATAGGCACTCTCTTGATTTTATATTATACAAAGTCACCTAAATAATTGGTATGAATGCTCATTTACAATTTAATTTACGAGACACAACCCACAATTATAAAGTGCATGCACCGTGAAATGAAGCCATGATCCGGCGCCCGCGCCGCGAATGAAGTCATGCCGGAATCGCGAGCACAATGGACAATGTGGGAACTCAACCAAGGAGTATGGGGGTTCAGTGACTTGCGATCAGCGGTGACAGGTCTTTTATGTTATACTAAGAGATTGTATGCTTTGATGTGTGTCATAATTTAGTCAATTTTGGAACTTTTCAATTTATTTCTTGAACAGACAAGCTGGTCCTCTTCAAGGCTAGAGTCAATTGGCTTGTTATGGGCAAGAATGGCCACCTGAGACTTTATCTTCACTTAACATCATAGTCAAATGCTGGTCTGTTGTTACCTACATAAAAAAATATTATGTCGATTGCTAATTACATATTGTAATTCATTGCGTATCTATGTAAAAAAAATCGTAGAATGTATGTAGTTCAGAATGGAATTCTCTGCGTGATCGAATCCGAAACGAGGTGATCCGGCAGAGAACCAAAGTTATCGACATAGCTCACCGGATTAGCAAGCTGAAGTGGCAGTGGGCTGGCCATATCTGCCGCAGAACTGACAACCGTTGGGGTAGAGTACCTACCTAGTCGTCATTTAAAGAATGTACCTGAATGTTTACCAATAGGTACCCTGTATACTTACTTACTATATGTACACCAACAAACATACAGATGTTGGTTTACGAACTGCAAAGACTGGTCAAATTTAACAACAGTTTATAATACCTGACTCCTACGCCAGGTGTTCAGACTTTAGCGCCAATAGTTCCGGCCTTCAACACCAGACTGCAGAGCTGAACGAATTGATGAAGGATTACGCCCAGCGGCTCATGTGTCCGAAGCTTGGCAGGCGCAAGCCTGAGGGCCTAATTTGAAGTCGACGTTACGACCGAATCGGAGTTCCCCTCTCTTTCACACGCGTTGTACGCGCTTTTGTTTGAATGTGACAGGTATATTCTCATTCGTTACGGGACGACTTCGTTATAAGCCACCTGGTTACATCAGTGTCATGGCCGTTTGTATGTTGTCATAATAACGATTTTAGTTGCGGAAACATTTTGGTGCATTCTGAATTTACATTGGCAATAAATAAGAAATATTTCGCGATGTAGGATTTTTGTAACTCAGCATTACTTGCAATCTAATGGAAAAAATACGGGGATGAATCCACTTATGTCCACGGCTGCTTTAACGAAGACTGCTATTTGACCTAATGAAGAACGTAACCAATTATTTTCAAAGATCGTGCGAACATTCTTCAGTCTACATAGATTGCGATAGCGCACGTCTTCAAGATACGAAGTCTCAAGTCGTCGCTATGGAAGGAAATAAATCGTATCTATAAATCTTCTATACTATTTATGAAGGTAAATTCTTTTGTAAATTCTATGACAATGATTTTTTTTTATACTAGAGGCGGCAAACGAGCAAGCGGGTCACCTGCTGGTAAGTAATCACCGCCGCCCATGAACATCTGCGAGATCAGAGAGGTCGCTGATGCGTTGCCGGCCTTTTAAGAAGGAGTACGCTCGTTTTTTGAAGGTACCTAAGTCATAGCCGTCAGGAAATACTGCCGCAACTAAACTATTCCACAAGACACAAGACATACTTGTAAGTGAATTCCTGGGTTGCGCAGTGGGTAGGGTCGCACTTTAAAGCGGCTGCTTTTGTGGTCCCGGGTTCGATCCCTGGGTCGTTGGTCCAAAATTTGTATCAAAGATTTTCGGTTAAGAAATTGCCAGTGTCAGCCTGAAGTCTGGAAGATGGCGGTCTTGTATCCCGTGCCTAGGAAAGCACCGTTATTGATCCTGTGTCTGATCCCTCTTCGGTTATGTCACACTAATGTCCCATCGAAATATGAGGGTAAGGGAATAGAGCATGCGTGGGATATTATTGTAGGTAACCCGAAAAAGCGTAACACTTACGCGTTGTATTCGACTCCTAGCGCCATCTATTGGTACTAAGACTAAGTGATGACGGGCTACTATAATGTATAGTTGTGACTAAATTGGTATACTCGTATATGTGACGTCACGTCTCACCTGATTGTTTACGAACTTCCGCCGCAAATGAACTGGTGATCTTAAACATTTAACGAGGGGCGTTAAAACACCATTATCCTTGTTGGCTCAGTTAAATCAGTACCCGTGTGTAATGTTGCGAATGATAAAATCTCACCGCGGCGTGTGATGCGAGCCAGTGTATTATTAAAAAAAAAACTAGATTGCCTACAACAAAACTGAGGGTCTAAAAAGGAACGCAATTTGCAACCAAATTCATCGGCAGTTTCGGCTTTTCTGCTTGACCAAAAGGTTGACTGATAGAGAATGCCTCTTGGCATTAAGTTCGCCTATTGTACGAAGTTATGTGCCATACAGTTTTAAATAATAAAAATAGTGGCCTTACATGCTAAACGGTCTTTATTCGTGTTACCTATTATAAGGGTTCCGGGGTTAAAACGACAAAAAATTAACGGTGTATAGTTTTATTGGAAGTAGTATCCCAAACACAATTTCTGGCAGCTATGTATAGCTATAGGTAATTAGGGCAGGTGGGCAGCCTCGCACATCCGCCTGATCTTGTGAAACTATCTTCAGCGCTATTTTTATAAGATTCTGCTCTGCATCGACGCGGCCCTTCGCGCTTCGCGGCGACACTGGAAGGTCATCAGTTATATCTACCTGTCGCCTTGCTCGTGTTAGATAGATCTACTTATAATGATAGGAAGGAGACGTACCGGTTTCGGGTACCGTTATGGAGTTTTCTGTTGTGTATATTATTTTAGAAGGGAAAGCCTTAAACTTATATGGCATAGGATTCTTCCGAAATCAATCGTCAAATTGAGCGACCAGCGACCCGAGCAATGTTTGGCCTCCGAAATAAGAGTTGCCACTTCGATTTTTATCCTGATTCTATTAAATCAAAGTGATCATCATGAAGATGAATTTTTTTAAAAATCTTTTCTTCAAACATAAAAAAAAATCTGAAAGAATGAAGAAGAAAACGATTATACACCTACAAACCTTAATGAATAGTGACTTCAAGACTTATGTCGCCCAATGCCTACTTAACGTCATCCCCGAAAACTTGTGCCACCCATCTTCCTTGCATGTACATTTGAAGGCGTTACAAATCGTTACGTGCCCACTGATCCTTTGATACGCCACATCCGGGATAGACACTAACATACCAAATGAACAGTGACTTCAAGACTTACGTTGCCCAATGCCCACTCAACGTCAACCCCGCTAACTTTCTCCACCCGTCTTCCTTGCATGTACATTTGAAGGCGTTACAAATCGTACCCACTGATCCTTTGATGTGCCACCACATACAGCATCGATCTGGCCAATAAATCTGGAAAGGGCGCAGGCCTAAAATAACCGGTTCGCCGCCCCCTGAAGGAGTCCGACCGGTATTTATAGAACCGCGAATGTATGCAGATGAATGTAAGATGTTGTCCCTTTAGTTTTGCTTATATTGATTCTATATCGACGATAGACTGTTTATAGTTTGGAATGATCGTCGGGGCCAGACGGATAAGGACCACAGTAGACACTGCTACTTTTAGCATAGGCGATCGACGATTTTGCGACTATCGATACAGCTTTAATATTACCGATCGCCGATGCTGCATCACGATTTTGTGACATCCTGCGTTCGGAGTTTCGGACACGGTATCGGAAATTCGGAATCAAGCGTTTTAGCGACTTGCTGCTGTATTGGTGCAAAGTGGTACACAAGACTGGTGGAAAGCAACTCTATCGCAGTGTTAGGCGTTTAAGCTTGCGGTATGGAGTGTGTGGTTACATTCAGATTCTAAATAGCGGCTAATCGCCAATCGCTGATGCTAAAACTATTTATATAATAGCGGTTGTGCTGAGGCTGTTGTGGAAGTGCTTCGAATTTTATTATTATTGTATTGCGTGGCTGACCATGTCTTCATACTGTTCCTAAGACCTGTTGTTTACATTTTTATCAACATGTTATCAAACGTGGGTTATCCTATTCAAACTTTGATTATTAACGGAACATTTGAAGTGGCGAAACTCAACAATAACCATGGAATAATTGCAGTTAAGAAACCAATTTTAATCTACACTCGTGGGAATGGTAGTGGAGGTTTAAAAGAAAATTGTGTGCTACACAATTTAAAATTTTAAGGTTCGTTATGTAAACAGCTACAGAGAATGTTTACCCTCGTATACACGAATGAGTCAAATTCAAAGGTCATAACGACAATGCTCGTAAAAAGTTATTTAATTGCCCCTGCGGCACATGACATGCCGTAGCTACTGCCAGTGTTGCCACATGTTATTATTATTATTCAAAATAAATTCTATTTTTGCGGTGTTGACTCACGCTTTGTTGCTGGCCGGTTGTTTGCTGTCGATTTCGCGCTCTCACTTCGCGCCCAAATTTAAAAATGGAATTGCGTTTCGTAACGGTTCCGATTTTGTTTTGTTTTTGTTTGGACCACATTGGCACACATTGGACCACATGGAGGGGACGTGACTGAAACTGAAAGAAGTTCAAAATATGAATTTTCAGTTAGTAACTAATAATGAAACTTGACTAAACTGAACTTACCATATTCGAATTTTCTGACACCATGTCTACACCTGATAATTTTGAACTCTTTATTACTGGCCTTAGAATAATAACTCTATAGAAACCTAATGCGTCCGCACAATTAAAGCTTAGTGGGTGGTACCCTAATTGGCGAAGGGGCTCGGTGGTACCCTTAGTGTCAAATGTGACAGCGACCCGAACGTGTCTCCCGAAATAAAAATCATTATGACGGTTTGTGCGGTTAAATCGTGTCACAATAGAAATTAAAGGGAGAATAAGAATATATTATCACTATTCACAAGTAAGCTTTCAATATTTCATTGTATCTTGTTTATATTTAATCCAAAATAGAAACGTTTATTTTCAATGTTCAGTGTTGCCCAATTGAGAAAAATATTTTCCCATTTTCCTGACTTTTATCCAACTAATTATTTTATAAAACAATTATTGCTAACATATTTTCCTAATGTAAGTACCTACGACATATAGTCGACTGAGGGGCATTTCTCGTGCACTCGACATTGTAGTCGAATTAGACAAGTATTTGTATTGACGATAAATTTCATAATTCGACTTCATTGTCGAGTGCTCGCAAAATAAATTATACAAAAAAAATTTTTGTTATCTTCCATTCATATCAGTTTAATAATATTCTATTTACACCTCATAAAACATTACCTACCCCAAGCCACACTATTATTAATAATTGTGTTTGCCTAAAGGTTGTGACCTCACAACATAAACATACCAATGTACCACCGAAATTGTACGTTAAATTTCCATAATACCTAGTGCTTATGTCGTAGTTTTGTGAACGTATCTATTAGATCTATCTCGCAATAAACTTTACATTACTTGTTCATACCACACCGACCAACATTTTACGACACATTAGAAAACACTATTGAGGCGTCCGATTTATTTCCCCGTTTTCGGGGAAACTTCACCTTTACTAGCATCACATTTTGTAATGACAAAAGTGTCAGTACGGTGCGCAGTAGGCTGCGTGAATTTTTTTGTGTCTCATTTTTGACAGAGCTCTAGTATGGAGACTCTCCTTCTATAGAGTTATTATTCTAAGTTACTGGCTCTGTCGTTCGGTTAGGTAGTTCCCTTGGTTTTCCCTTGGTTTCCCCCCGTTTCAAGACTTTCTTAATGTATTAGAGCACCCAACTAATATGATTTGATACCCACGAGACAGGCTCTGCCTAGTGTGGGAGTCAAAGAACTTTTATTACTGTTAATGTGTGTTTTTGGTTAATAAATGCTTTTATTTTATTTATTTATTTAACTTAACCTCTTGCCTTGCTGCGGGACCATATCTTTTCCATAGTACGAGTGTGAGAATTCATTTAGATGCACTGGAAGCTTATTTACACAATCAACTGTTAGTTAATATTGTGTATCTGGTCGTAAACCTGGCTATACGTATGCAGATCTGTAGCGGTAGCGGCGTGGCCCGCAGTCTCAGCTGTGGGTCAAGGGCGCGTCGAGGCCGGTAAACACTCAGATTGTGCTTACGTAACGATGTAGCTCATCTCCTGTCGTGAAGAGTTGGCTGGCATTCATTGGTTTCTTGTGGGAGAGAAAAACTTACACCTTTTTTTTATGTGATAGGTAGCATACGAGCAGGCGGATCAGCTTTAGAACAGCATTGTTTTTTTTCATTAACAGTATGCAAATTAAGATTTTTAATGACGTCTATCTCAGAAATATTTCTACGGAGCCTCTAGTCAACTCAATAGTCGAGTTGTATTATAGTATTTATTTTTGCAACGGAGAATAAGTTTTGAATGTCGTACACTAAAACGGGCTCCGCAGCCACGTTGATTGCAGAAACGTTGGCTTCTGATAAAGGTGTTGTGTGTTATGTTAGCGTGAAAGTCCAAAAAAGTAAACATTAATGTAGTGCCCTATCAAGGTTCATGTTTTACTATAAGCAATGCTTATTATTAAGACCTAGAATGGAACAGTAAACAATTTATGATTATAAAAATTTAAAAAGAAAAATATGCAATGTCCTATAGATCAATTCAGTAGCACCATAAAACACAAGTAGTAAATCAAATCGTATATTTACGAAATGACATATTTAGAGACGGCCTTTTCACCTACACGTTGCGATATGTCGCGTGGGCGGGTGGCCATATGGTCGCTATTAGCATAAGCCTCAATGAGTACTTCTGTCATTGCTTAGGTACTTTATAAGGAAAGCTATGGGAGATTGATCTTTGATGAGTTATGCAAAAAATGATTGTATAAAAATAGGGTAAAAGTTACCACAGTCTGACAGAAAAGTACTCCTTTTTGCTTATCTGGAGCATTCTTTCAGATTTGATTTTACGAGGCAGTCATTACATCTACTATTCCTCCGAAATTCACATCTGAATCTTAAAATATGTTTAATAGTTATATTATTTATGGGAAAAGCCTTCCGTATAATCATCGATTTAAGATTCTCTCTCTCTCTTTCTCAATTTCGTAGAATAATCCATCGTTATATCTATTACAATTCGGCAATTTTCATCATCAGCCTGACTGGTGTGTTTTGTCGGGAATAAAAACATGATACATGGACAATCTAAATAGATCCCAAATTACTTTACATTACATGTCATGACATCTAGATTATTCACAGATTGTATCTTTGTTGAAACTGTACCACGTTTATCTTGTGTCATCTACATCCGAACTTGGTATTTTTCTTTAGTTGATGACTTCATCGTTTCGCTTCCGTTATGGTTAGACTTGTATTTTAGTAGAGACTAAATTATAAATTTTAAGTGTGGTTATGTCATGTTATAAAATGGCATGTGTTTTCTTATGTGATAGGTGGCAGACGAGCAAACGGATCACCTGATGGTAAGCGACTTCCGCCGCCCATAGACACCGCTACACCAGTCGCAGTAGAGTCGCTGTCAACCTTTAACCCCCTTTCCCCCTAATTGGGCCTACGGTACCTTCACTCACTCGATGAAACACAGCACAAGCGCTGCTTCACGCCGGTCTTCTGTAAGGCCGTAGTATCACTCCGGTCGAGCCGGCCCATTCATGTCGAAGTGTCACGGTTAAATGTGTTTTGACGTTTTTTTAGTTACGTTTTGTAATAAGCGGGCCAGAATTAATTTCTCATCATGTCTTTGCAAGTTTCCGATATGCTCAAAGAGTTCTGTTACTATATTCCCGATTTTTAGATTATCCAGCCAGTAAACTTGATACGTGCCTCTAAAGTTCGAAGGCAAGTTGTAATTTTTGGCAAACACACTGCCGCATCAATCCATAAAGCTGAAAGGTCAGCGATTAGACAGTGCCACCCCCGAGACAAATGCCGCGCCCTTCAGCCCCGCCTCGTCGGCAAACAAATGCAAGACAAGCTTGTTTGTTGGACGGAATATGCTTTGTCATCAATAGAGGTCTTTTAAATTGGGCTTGGCGTTGCGCAATCAAAGATGTTTCTGATTTTCGACTGGCCAGATGGAGCATTTTGGTAGTGACCCTTTTTTTATGATGTCCCTGGCCCGAGATGCTATGGGCCGACTTCCTTATGCATACCTACCCGCCGCTGGGGGACGGACGGGTTAAGTGGGGCTCTCCTCTAGCCGTGGCATGGGGCATACCCATTAAAACACCAGGGGCTCTCCCTTCTACGCCTGAGTGTGGAGGAGACACGAGAACCGACTGAAGAGTCCCATCTTCATGTCCCCAATTTGGTAGTGACCCTGCCTCATAAGCCAAAGGTCGTGGGCTCGATCTCCACCCTACACAAACATTCGTGTGATGAACACTTGTGTTTGTATAGTGTCTGGTTGTTATATAATGTATAATATTATATTTATGATCCTCTGTTGTCTAATATCTGTAACACAAGTGCTCTACTTAGTGCGGAGTCAGATCAATGTACATATAAGATGCTGTTTGAATTTATTATTTTGATTTCTTAGGGCCTATTGGACCAACCTTTCTTTCATGCCATCTTAGCTTTTCAAAGCTATAGTTTTGAAGCCTAGATCTTTGCAGACTCTGCGTTTTGGCGAAATATTAGACATATTTTTACGTCAGAATAGAACTTATTAGTGATTTTATTGCGAGCTTCATAAAACATTAAGAGGGCAAATATTTACTAACTGACGTTTGATGATTCATCATTATAATAAAACTTCAGCCTTCAGCGGCCAGCTGGGTCTGTTTGGACGAAATCAAAGTACCCGTTCAGTAACGATGACTAATGAGGGCATATTCCGTTATTACTCAAGACACTCGATATAGCTCACTTTGTGGTTGCCCCTCGATACTGTGTGTAACGAGTGATATTTGATGCTTTTCAATTATTTCTTAACTAACTTCCGGCGTACTATGAAACGAAAATTTTTACACGAAAAAAGTAAGATCATTATTTTTTGGAAATGAAAAATCTATTTGAAGGCGTTACAAAGACGACTAATCCAATGAATGGATTGGTTAAATAGCGAAGTTACGTACAAATAAATAATGTCGTTAAAGTTGGACATGACGTCTATTTAACAACTCCATCTATCAGTTTTATCTTTGGCAAAGACCCTTGATTTTCGTTGTCTAAGTAAGCTACATTATCATCATCACCCCGGCAGTACCCACTGCTGAGTATAGGCCTCCCTTTCCTTACGCCAATGTACCTGGTCCTGAGCTGCTCGGATCCATGTAGTCCCTCAGATTTTGGCGATGTGGTCGACCCATCGTGCCACCGGACGACCTGGACTTCGTCTGTCGCTTCTAGGACAAGTCTAAGTAAGCTTGAAAGCCAGACTTCAAAACCTCTCTTAAATTTTTGTGTCGGGGTTAAAAATCAACGAGAAATATGGACGCACTTAACCAATAGATAGAGACTGACCTTGATCATAATAATGGTTACGGAATGTTGAATGGACACGTAATGTAGGACGGTCATTAGTTGGAGCGAAGGAGCGACGACCCGACGAAGGCTGTGGGATGCCGGCGTGGGGGGATCTGAAAGAAATGTCCTAATATGGACTCCTAGTTTATAAGGCTTCCTCGGAAGAACAAAGTCCGATCTCCTATATTAAACGTATTGCAAATCGTACTTTATTCTTTGGAGCAGAAAGTCTGATATTCTATAATAAAAATATTGCAAATCGGAAGTCAATAAGGCTTGAAGAGGATGACGCAAGATAAGCTAAATTGACAATGGTGTCACTTCAAATTTTTCTAAAACCCGTATGTAGTATTGTAACTATTGTCAAGATTTTTAAAACGCGTATAAACAAGACATAAAATTTAAATATTTTTCACTCCCGACGCAAAAATGACGTGTTATAAGTTTGACGTGTTGACGTGTCTTCTGTGAAGCCGTCGAGCTGGCCCATTTATGTTGTAAAGTTTTGTTTTGCCGTTTGAATCCGACCCGAACTCGTGAACATAATATACAAACTATCTAAGACCCGTAGCCGGAACCGCTCTAAAGAGAAAAGTCATAGAATTCTGCTTTGATTCTCCGTAGAAACTTCTTAATCCACATAATAATATGTAGGTGACACGGTTTTAACACTTTCCTATAAAATATTTGTCCCCTCTCACTCCCCTAAAGCAGTTATACGGTGTACGTAGGGAGATGAGTGAAACGAGCGTATGTTAAATAAAGACTCAGTTTATTAATTAAAGAATGTTGTTTTATATACGAGTAGGTTGATTACATAGAAGACTTACGTTACATAAACCACTACACAGCATTATCGCACGGTACCTCTTTTTTGCGTCGATTGTTAGTAAACCCATGAATGAATGAACATAGCGACACTCATAGTGCTGCGCGCACGCACCTTATATGGCACGGCGCTTGCGTCGTCTTATCTCGTCCAGGACAGGTTTGTGAATGCGTAATGAGGTAATGATACTCATTCATATGCGGACTGGCTTTTGGCTACTTGTTCTTGATCTGATTAGTGACTTATAAACGGTTTTTAATCTTGTTATCGTGTCTTCAAATGTAGATAGATAGATATTCTAAATTGTCTAAAGCAGACACGTTACTGTCGGCATCAACGACTAGCGTTTTAGCTGTGTTCTAGAAGCTGTTTTTTTATGCAATAGGTTTCTTCTATTTTTTGGCTTTTCAGGATACACCGGTTTGTCAGGATTAGTACAGTCTTTAAACTTTGTCCTGGTCCCAAACTAAGGTATTCTCTTGTGATATGGAGACCAGAATCAACGAAGGAACCCAACACCAACACAAATCTGTTTCATTCAGAGATTTAAATCCCTTTCGGCCGCATTGGCAACCAAGTTTGACAACAAGTTGCCGAAGAAGAACTGACGTTCTTGCTACTCAAAAATCGCTGGTTTCATTAACAAACATTTTAACAAAATACCGATAGGCAAACCACTTTGCCATTGCCCATAGGCACTACATTATATTTTCGGCGCTAATCCATAGCTTAAGTGGTTTTAAATTCTGAAAATGACAAGTAGCTCGCTCTTTTGCGACTGGAGCCTTCATGAGCGGCGATACGGTTTATGTCATCGACGGTAAAACATCTTGCTACTAGTATTGGAAAAACGTACAGATAAGTGTAGAAAGTATACCTAAGTGAAATATTTAAGTGATTTTGTTAGTCACCACATTAGGTATCAAACATTTTTCCCCATATCTCTAGAACGTAGTATCATAAACAGCTCAGTGCATTGTGAGAGAAAGTGCAAGATAACATTGAAGTTACGAGTCGCCGCCTTTGAGATAACGTTTACCGCACTCGCCGTGAACTCTGCGAGGAAGTCGTATACTAAACACTTTATGATTCTTAAATATCAGTTAACAGTGGGCATTTATAGCAATATATGTATGTCCTACCTTTGACCTAGCTTGCGGTAGCAATATGCTTGATTACGTCATTTATATCTTTACTAGCGGCTGCCCGCGACTTCGTCCGCGTGAAAAAGTAACTTTTTACCCCCCCTTTTAACCCCTTACAACAAAATACCCCTTTTCGCAATAAAAAGTAGCCTCTGTCCTTTCTCAGGGTCTAGATCATCTGTATACCAATTTTATTTAAATCCGTTCAGTAGTTTTGGCGTGAAAGAGTAATAACCCTCCTTTTGCTTTGCCGTAGTCGGGTAAAAAAGTATACAAAATTTCGTACAAAAGTCATGTACGTTTTTTCCTGAATTGCTTCCATGGTTGTGTCGCTTTTTTGCTCAACTTGGCGGCAACACTACCGTGCAGCCAGACGTGTTTAAAAATAATATTTGTAATTCCTCTATCAGATATCCGCAGGGTTGCCAAATGTACGAATAATCTTGTGAGATCGCCTCCTATGACCAGTCTTTCTGCGTACTTTGGTGGACGATACCCCTTCGTAGCCGATATGACGGGTCGCTGGGACCTCCATGTCGTCACGTTGTAGACTTCATTTGGTCACCCCCAGTTATAAGTGACCCCTAGTATACGTACTCGTACGAAATTTGGTATTCAAAGTACGAGAATTTTGGCATCCCTGGTACGAGAAAAAAAGTTCAGAATCTGGCAAGGCAACCCTAGATATCCCAAGTGTTTAGGCTGCTTAGCATCATGGTATGAGGTCCGTGTATGAGTTGTTGTAAGTATAAAATTGTAATTAAATTTGTTGTGTCATTGGTTCCAGGTATCTCGACTGGTGATCCTGCACGAGGAAGCGGAAGATGGCAACGCCATGCCCGACCTGGCGCGGCCCGTGCAGGCCGTGTCGCTTGCCGTCAACAATCTTGTCAAAGTGAGTACTGTAATGGTTTAAAAGTATTATTTTTTATTGAAACCAATCTTGCACTTGATTTTAAACTGGAACCTAGCGTTGAGACGAAGCCTTTTAGAAAGTAGTACGCTCTTCACCTGAAGGTTCCTAAGTTGTAGCCTTTGGAAAACACTGCTGCGGCTAAACCGTTCCACCCAATTAAGATTATCTATTCTCTTTTCTCAGGTGGGTCACGAAACTATCGAGTCATCAGACGACGCGATCCTGCGGCAAGACATGCCTGGTGCCTTGCACAGGGTGGAGACCGCCGCGACCCTGCTCCAGCAAGCCTCCGACATGCTCCGCGCTGACCCCTACTCAGGACCGGCGAGGTGAGTGGACGCCTACGTCACGTTGATAGTGTCGACGTGACGTCAGCGACCCTGCGGCGAGACATGCCTGGTGCCTTGCACAGGGTGGAGACCGCCGCGACCCTGCTCCAGCAAGCCTCCGACATGCTCCGCGCTGACCCCTACTCAGGACCGGCGAGGTGAGTGGACGCCTACGTCACGTTGATAGTGTCGACGTGACGTCAGCGACCCTGCGGCGAGACATGCCTGGTGCCTTGCACCGGGTGGAGACCGCCGCGACCCTGCTCCAGCAAGCCTCCGACATGCTCCGCGCTGACCCCTACTCAGGACCGGCGAGGTGAGTGGACGCCTACGTCACGTTGATAGTGTCGACGTGACGTCAGCGACCCTGCGGCGAGACATGCCTGGTGCCTTGCACAGGGTGGAGACCGCCGCGACCCTGCTCCAGCAAGCCTCCGACATGCTCCGCGCTGACCCCTACTCAGGACCGGCGAGGTGAGTGGACGCCTACGTCACGTTGATAGTGTCGACGTGACGTCAGCGACCCTGCGGCGAGACATGCCTGGTGCCTTGCAGCAGGGTGGAGACCGCCGCGACCCTGCTCCAGCAAGCCTCCGACATGCTCCGCGCTGACCCCTACTCAGGACCGGCGAGGTGAGTGGACGCCTACGTCACGTTGATAGTGTCGACGTGACGTCAGCGACCCTGCGGCGAGACATGCCTGGTGCCTTGCACAGGGTGGAGACCGCCGCGACCCTGCTCCAGCAAGCCTCCGACATGCTCCGCGCTGACCCCTACTCAGGACCGGCGAGGTGAGTGGACGCCTACGTCACGTTGATAGTGTCGACGGTGACGTCAGCGACCCTGCGGCGAGACATGCCTGGTGCCTTGCACAGGGTGGAGACCGCCGCGACCCTGCTCCAGCAAGCCTCCGACATGCTCCGCGCTGACCCCTACTCAGGACCGGCGAGGTGAGTGGACGCCTACGTCACGTTGATAGTGTCGACGTGACGTCAGCGACCCTGCGGCGAGACATGCCTGGTGCCTTGCACAGGGTGGAGACCGCCGCGACCCTGCTCCAGCAAGCCTCCGACATGCTCCGCGCTGACCCCTACTCAGGACCGGCGAGGTGAGTGGACGCCTACGTCACGGTGATAGTGTCGACGTGACGTCAGCGACCCTGCGGCGAGACATGCCTGGTGCCTTGCACAGGGTGGAGACCGCCGCGACCCTGCTCCAGCAAGCCTCCGACATGCTCCGCGCTGACCCCTACTCAGGACCGGCGAGGTGAGTGGACGCCTACGTCACGTTGATAGTGTCGACGTGACGTCAGAGACGCGATCCTGCGACAAGGCACTTGCGCGATGTAATAGACTCCCAGCGCCATCTATTGCTACAGGTCTAAGTTCAGTAACGAAACGAAGTGATGGCGGGCCACTAGTATTATTATAATTGAATTCGGAATACAGAGCTTTTAATTAATACCCGTATAATTAAATTGTTGGAATTTTTTCTTACAGAAAAAAGTTGATTGAAGGTTCCAGAGGTATTTTGCAAGGCACGTCAGCTTTACTCCTGTGCTTTGATGAATCTGAAGTTAGGAAGATCGTCAAAGAATGTAAAAAGGTGTGTATTTATCTTTATTTACTTAGTTCACTCTATGAAACCCTGTAACTTTTAATATTTTGGAACTGATACTCGCCAAAACTGATATATGCCAACGTTCTCGCGTCCCATACAAATCTGGTCACAAGGATATTTGACGAAGTATGCGTAAACTGAAGTGGCAGTGGGCTGGTAACATTAGCCGCAGAACTGACAACCGTTGGAGCCGTAAAGTCCTTGAGTGGAGACCGCGACTCGGTAAGCGTAGTATTGGACGCCCTGCGACAAGATAAGATGATGACATTCGAATCGGTGTGAGGCTGGATGAGAGTGGCCGAAAATCGGGAGCGGCGGCGTGCATTAGGGGACACCTATGTCCAGCAGTGGACGAGTATGGGTTGCTGGTAACGAAAGTCTTTCTTCGGGATAACAATTATTTTGCACCCTGTGTTGGAGGTAACGTGTAAGCATGAAAATAACCAGGATAAAATAATTAAAAATATTTATTTTCAACATGGATACGCGACTTCCATGACAGACCGAACCAGAGAGCGCAGTTCCATAAACTAGACAGTTTACATTTCTCTAAATAGGTTACGTTTACAATTTTCAAACATGCCGTTGATGCCACGAGCACGAGAACACTCCGCGGGTTCCAGGGGCACAACTGACCAATCGGACTTTTTATGCTCCTGAGCGATTGAAAATCCGGGCCAGCGCATCAAGGACATTGGCGATCTATCTTTTTGGTTACCTAAACTAAGACACCCTGCTACCACAAAATATAAAGGACACAGAAAGTAGATTGCCCACTAAGAGCTAAAAACATGTCATGTACTCACGCATGCGCACTAACGGGCAAATACGCCTTTTCGACCACAGTAATCCTAACTTATGACTTAAGATTGTCGAACTGTCGAGGTCTGTGGTAGAGGCCGCGCGCTTATGTACTAATGCCGGGCAACAACCCTAGCATATGTCAACGAACTCTTCTTAATTCAAAGTTATGGCTGAGTCTCCTTTCTGTGTCCTTTCAATCAATCAATCAATCAATCAATCAATCAATCAATCAAACATTATTGCCTCAGTTACATGTGTGTATTAGATACATTGGGTAGATATTAGCACCATTAAAAGAACAAATGTAACCTGCCATACGGCATACAATATTGCACATGCGTTTTTATATTTTGTGCTGCTTCCCTATAGTTCCCCCTGTACCAGAGTGTTGCTAGCAGTAGTCGCTTGTCCGTAGGTGCTAGACTACCTGGGCGTGGCGGAGGTGATCGACACCATGGAGGACCTGGTGCAGTTCCTCAGGGACATCTCGCCGGCGCTCTCCAGGGCTGCCAGGGAGGTAAGTCTATAGTCCTTTTGTAAAATCTAGTGGGTTCCCAATGAGAGAATATTAAAATAGAAATATTTGGTTTTTTATTTGCGAGACTGGTGCCGTGAGATAAGAGGTCTTTAAAGCTATAGATGCTACATCGACTTATATAGGTGGTCGCACTAGCGCCTCCTATTTACACATGTCTATTTAGATAGACATGTTGTTCAGTGTCTGGGTGTAATATACAGGGTGTATCTGTGAACATTTACATCCCTTTAACCACGTGTTCTACCAACTATTCTGAACAACATTTGTTCTACGAGTTTTGAAAATTCGCATAAAATTTTTTCATCTTTCCATACAAAGTCGGTCACATGACTTGGTCATTTTGTATGGGGAGTCGAAATTTTTTTCGAAGAATTTCGAAAAGTTGTTGAACAAATGTTGTTCAGAATGGGTGATAGAACACGTGGTTAAAGGGATGTAAATGTTTACAGATACACCCTGTATGTATTTAAGTATTATTTGTAAATCCTCTCTTGTTTGATATCTGTAACACAAGTGCTTAAGCTACCTAGTATGGAGTCAGGGCAATGTATGAGATGTTATGTGAATTTATTTATTAAATTGCACATGATACATTTGCAGTCTTACAGCTAATATAACAGTATGTTACAATTAGTACTGACTAGGTAAAGTTATAAGTAGGTAATAAAGAGTCTGAAAAGGTATAGCAAACATATGGATAGCACTGTTTCATTTATTACTATTTATAAATCTTAAGTCAATAATGCACTTAAAAAATTCATCGAAGGGTTCAGGTTGGACTCGAACCCACAACCTTCCACAGTCTAGGCGGATGTACTACCAATCTATACTTATATACTTATAATATAATAAAGCTGAAGAGTTTGTTTGTTTGTTTGAACGCGCTAATCTCCGAAACTACTGGTGCGATTTGAATAATTCTTTTTTTGTTGGATAGTCCATTTATCGAGGAAGGCTATAGGCTAAATAACATTACGCTATGACCAATAGGAGCAAAGACAGAGCGGTAAATGTGTAAAAAAACGGGGAAAATTATTAATTTTGAAGGCTTTCTTTGCGTGCGCTGCGGGAAAACGGTTCAAGATACACAAAAAATATGTATGAAAGAATTATTCCTCTATACATGATCTAAAAAAAAGTCCGCGACGGCATATGTCTATCTTTTAAGGTTTAGTCACAATGACCGTTTTTATGGTACCAAATTTGGTCGAAATAATTTGTTTAAGTTGTATCAACATAATAATATAAAAAAAAAAAAAAAAGGGGGTAAAAAGTTACTTTTCCACGCGGACGAAGTCGCGGGCGGGCCGCTAGTGTATACTATCGGAACCCCTTATTAAGCCGACGAATTCCGATTTTTCGATGATTTTTTATCTATCTATCTATACTATTTATAAAGAGATAACTTCTATAGACAACGAAAAGGCTTATAGGTAAACCGAAAACACGAAACGCTTGCGCGATGTTATTGAGCACAGCGCCATCTATTGGTTCGTTTCTGAATTACGGTCCCGAAGCGAAGTGAGGGCGGGCCACTAGTTAATTATAAAATATTTATTTATCTGTCCAGGTGGCAGCCCGAGCGGCGGAGCTGACGCACCCGCCGCACGCCGAGACCCTCACGCGCTGCCTGGAGAGCGTCAAGCAGCTGGCCCCCGTCCTCATCTGCTCCATGAAGATATACATACACATCCTCACCGAAGGTCAGTATACATAGATGTGCTTGTTTGCACAACAACTAAAATTATTCTTTTCCCCCCAAACTGGGCCTCAGGAGCCCTCACTCACTCGGCAAAACACATTCATGCCGAAGCGTGGCTCTCCCATGTATAGTAGTAGAGTTAGAGTATTCAATAATAAACAGTTTATGAATGAATGAATATGCTTTTTATTGCACATAAAACAGAGGTATAAAAACTTAAAACTATTACCTAACTATTATATAAACTATTATGGTTATGTCGTTCTTAGTCGTATGATCTAACTGATAGTTAGAAACGCAATCTAACATCAAACGACAATATTTGTATTTACAGTAATAAATGAGACACAAATAGGTAATTCTCAACGAGATGTCATACCGTCACAGTCCTGAAACTCACTGCCTCTGAAATTGGCGTCAGAGTCTTAAAATTTATCGATAGTAAAGAACGTCTCTTTTATTAACAATTAAATTTTAAGTATATTTAAAGATATTAATGTCAATTTAGGAGAAATAAGGATTGAAAGACTCCCATGGTATTGTAGTGATATCTCGATGAGAATTACCCAAATAACAAAGATTGATGATAAATATATTTTATGATGTGTGTAAAACTGTGTATAGTCTAAGATCCCGCTATACAACGACCTTCACCGAGATGCTTATTTGATGAGACGTATTTTTATGTTATTAAATATGCCAATAAATATATCCTATATGGGTTGCCTAACAAATTTCAGTCCAGAGTATTTTTAATTAATAATTAAATTTTTTTTTTTTTTAAACATTGCACCGGTGTGATTATTTAATAAATTTGATACCAATCGAAAGTTTGAAGCCCATAGAATATGCAAACGTTAGGTTGCCTATTTTTATCCGGTCACAACCACGGGTTGCCAGGTGTAAACAGGTAAATCCATACTAGCATTTTGCAACGTTCTGATTATTGAATCAATTTTAGATAAAATGAAAGATTATTTCATAAGGAACACGGTGGTATAGGGTTGCCTGCGAAAAATCAGTCCCGAATTACGGTTGTCGAATTTTAAATAATAAAATATCGCTGCGAGTGAATGTGTGTGAGAGAGAGGTCCCAGACCAACCATCCCATGCGGTAGAAAAGGACGCAGCGTAGCAGCTGTTTAAAGTCCGCCCATTTAAGAAGGAGAGTGCGCATGCTATTTGTGCTTGGAAATGAAAAGGATAGCGATAGACTCGTATATGCTATACATTATTTTGGAGTATTTAATTATTAATATAGAGAAATAGTTATTTAATTTTTATTTTTTAATCAATTAATTATTTATCTATGTTTATTGTTTATGTGACACTAAAGTATACCTACACATCTTAGTAAAAAAGACAGAGTAATACATATATATTACTAATCTGGCAATTTTATCTTTATTATTAGGAGCCGAAATAAAAAACAACAATTAAAAGAATACTTCTGTTTATTGAAAAAAAGTTAAAATACAATTTTTTTAAAATTACTCAGGTTCCGAGTCATCGGACATATAACTGTGATCTCCAACTTCTGAATCTCTTCGTTATTACTCTCTCTTTTTACTTTTATTTTATTTGTACTATTTTGGTGTCCAAGTGCTAGTAATATATATATATATTCAAATGTACAAGTTAAGCGCTTTCAAATGATACCAACACGGCATATTTATCATAACTTTATTTTTTTACCTCTGTATGTTTTGTCCGCTAGAGGGCGTCACATTAGATTTTGTGAACTTCATATAGCCTATAACCAGCGGACGATCAGACGCTTATAATGATATGTCATTTGTCGAATTCTGATAAGTAGTTAAGAAGTTACGTGGAAACAGATGAACATACATACATACATACATACATACATAGCCTGTCAAAATCATAACCCTCCTTTTGCTTTGGCCGTAGTCGGGTAAAAACCATAAGTGAGTTTTACTACCAATTACTTCAACATGACAAAAATATAGAAAATGTATTAGCTTAGATAATTTTTAAGATTCAATTATTATGTACTTACTGTATATTCAGCGATAAATTTAAGAAATTCTTCGTTATATTTTTTATTCAAAACAGTCACTTTTTTGTAGCACGTGGTATGATAACCTACAAATTGGAGTGACGCACTGGGTAGCTCAATAAAACTGTATTTAAAATTTTTTTTCTTACGAAAAGCTAACTTTAATGCACAGTTTTCAAAAGTTTCATCATCAAAATCAATTATTCCGTCATCCGAATCACATAAAAAAACACTTTTTGGCCATTTTTTTCCAACAATAAATAGCAGCACGTTTTTTCACTTGTATCTATAGCGACAAACTACTCCAAAATAATGTATAGCATATACGAGTCTATCGCTATCCTTTTCATTTCCAAGCACAAATAGCATGCGCACTCTCCTTCTTTAAATGGGCGGCTTTAAACAGCAGCTACGCTGCGTCCTTTTCTACCGCATGGGATGGTTGGTCTGGGACCTCTCTCTCACACACATTCACTTGCAGCGATATTTTATTATTTAAAATTCGACAACCGTAATTCGGGACTGATTTTTCGCAGGCAACCTATACCACCGTGTTCCTTATGAAATAATCTTTCATTTTATCTAAAATTGATTCAATAATCAGAACGTTGCAAAATGCTTGTATGGATTTACCTGTTTACACCTGGCAACCCGTGGTTGTGACCGGTTAAAAATAGGCAACCTAACGTTTGCATATTCTATGGGCTTCAAACTTTCGATTGGTATCAAATTATTAATAATCACACCGGTGCAATGTTTAAAAAAAAATTTTTTTTAATTATTAATTAAAAAATACTCTGGACTGAAATTTGTTAGCAACCCATATAGGAATATATTTATTGGCAT